>BMAC01000452.1:806464-822907 GCA_014905375.1 Phtheirospermum japonicum | reverse complement strand
CGGCGGCGAGGCCCTGACTTTGGGTCCGTATGTGCGGCCGGCAGTGGTGGTTTCGGGTAAAAGGGAATCGGCAGGTGGCGATGGATTGGGTTTCAGAACGGTTAGAAATTTCGCTCGGGTTTTGTGGCTGTCGATGGTGATTGGTTGGGTTCGGGAAAAAATATCGACAGGCGATGGTGGTGGATCCGTGGTAGCATCGGAGAAGAAATTGTGCTTAACAATTATAAGTTAAATAGTAATTTTAAGATTATTAAGGGTAAAAATAACTTTTTTCCTCCATTTAACATTTAAAAATAAATAAAAAATGATAAGAAAATAAATAGTCCTGCCACGTCAGCAATTCGGCCCGAACATGATAATTTTGGAACTTTTTTGATTATTTTGCCAATTTTGTGTATTTGTTTTGATACTGGACAATATTTTGGTCCAAAATTAGAAAGTGAATAACATAATGGACCAAAAAAACAATTTTTCATATTTTCTTGTGTTACCTATAATCTAAGTTAACATTTCTTATGATCATTAGTAATAGTTTTCTTAAGTGTTACAAAAAAGTTTCACTTGTAACACTTCTATAATGTTATATAAGAGACCTTTAGTAACTCTTTTTAACGGGGATATAACATTTTTTTTTTCAGAATTCTCTTCTTTGGTAACGCTTTAGAATTTTCTTTCTTTTTTTTTTTTTTTAAAGGATTGGAATTTGAACATTGAGATTTAAAGGAGCACATATTAATCATCTCCGCTACTTTATTTACTTGTAACAATAAACAATGTCACACACACACCTCTATATATATATATATATATATATATATATATATTCATTTTTTAAATAAGAAAAAATAGAGATATTTCTAGGATTCAAATGCAAAATTCGTATTTAAAATATTCTTAGTTTATATGACCGTGTGATGGGACACCATTTTAACAATATAAAGAATGTTGGTCCAAATTTATTGTAGGTATTGTCTAACAAAAAGTAAAAGATTCGAGTGGAAGATTTAAATTTAATATTAATTAATTGAATAAAATAAAATAAAACAATCTTATATTTTAAATTAATATAAGAAATATGTAATTTAACTAATTAGCACATAATGACTCATAAAAAGTCTATCAAAGATATTTACATAAAAGTGTTACATACATGTGTTATTTATATGAAAATGACACTTACAAAGTGTTACTTATTTAAAAGTGATACATAGAGAATGATACTTTTATAAAGTGTTGCATATAAGATGTTACTTACCCAAAAGTGTTACCCAAAAGTGTTACTTATATAAAAATATTCTTTAAAATGTGTTATCTATTTAAAAGAGTTACATGTAAAACTTACATATTAATAAAATGTTACAAACATGTTACACATATATTATAAATTAAAAAGTGTTACAAAAATATTTTACATAAAGTAATACACACACACACAAAAAAAGCGTTACAATTATTTGTTACATAAGATCATTTATGTTGTAGTGACATAATTAAATAGCATAGCATATGATTAAAAATATCAAAAAAAATAACATAATTGAATATCATCGTACATGATTCCAAATTACAATACATATAATCTATTATATCGTAGTGTTGGGTTTCTCACATCATAAAATAATTTTTATTTGATCGATAACCTATTCTATAGTTGTAAAATATAGCAAAATACCCTAAAATTGAGGGAAACTCGTAGAAAATCGAGTTTGTAAAAATATAAAACATACAACCACACGTGTCGCATGTGAATATGTGATATAAAAAATTAAAATCTTTAAAGCACCGGTAATTCTATTAAAAAATCGCATATCTAACTTGTAATATATGTAATATTATCTTATTTTTTGTGGAAGACATTAATTTGTTCATGTGAATATATAATCTGTTTATCAATGCATTATATTATATCGAGATTAATAAGGAGATTTAGAATATTTTTAAAAAAGTTTGTAGGTTTAATACTTTATTATTATTATTATTATTATTATATTTTATTTTAAGTTTCCATTGTTTATTTTCATTTTAGATGTAACGATAGTTTTTACCGTAAATTTTTAATGTTATTCTCAATGCATTATATTAGGAATGGATAATGAAATTTTAAGTTTATATTTTTTATATTTATTTTCTTTTGTAATAAATTTTTAATATAACTAGTATTTTTCTTAAGTAGAATATTTGAAATTCTAAATATAGAATTATTTCAAGTTTTATTATAAATAAAAATTATTTCAACTTATTTAGATTTTATCTAATTAAATATGACTTGTTTAAATTTGTATATTAGTAAAATAAAAGTAAGATATTGAATTAGACAAAATGTAATAAATAAAATATTGAATTAGGTAACATATAAGAAAAAAAATAATAGAAAATTTTGAAATTAGGTAGAAATATATAAAAGGAAAATATTAGATTATGTAGATATTAGACTTGGATAACACCGAAACACCAAATAAATTTCCAAAGCTAATAAAGCGTGGGAGACAGACACAAAAAAATAGGATGAAATTTAATTAATATATAGGAGAGATATATCATTATTAATATATTATACTAGTTTAAAACCCCGTGATTATGCGGGCATAAATAAAAAAGTATAAAAATATAAAATCTATAAAAATAAACTATTTAAGAAAGTGATTAATAATGCCCAAATGAAAAAAACAAATCCATGTTATTAAATAAAATTAAAAGGAATTAAATTGAGTTTGATTACAACAAAATTTATTTGAATTAAAAAATAAATAAAAATCTTTTATAATATTATTACAATTTTATTAATTGAATTTAAGATTTATTGTTATTATTAAATTTAAGTTTAGAATTTAAGATCTAACAAAATATGTATTTTCAAATTGGTAATCGAAGTTAAGTGAAATATTAATGATATTTCCATAAGTATCAAAAATAAAAATGTAAAAAATATTTTTATTTTTATTTTAATAATGTGTTTTAATATAGATTTGGAGTCAACCAATTAATCACCCAAAATTAAATTATATATATATATATATTAAATGTAGATACCAAATTTATTGATAACAATTAATGAAATTAAATAATAATTTTTAATTTATTTGATATATATCTTATAACTAATGTCAATATTAATATTTTTTATATAGATTCCATGACTTCAACCTAAAAGGTAATTCTATTAATTGGGTTGAAATATAATATTAATTGCATTTCATTGATATGTACATTATATATATATATATATATATATATATATATATATATATATATATATATATATATATATACCTAAATGAATAAGGACTTCTTTTTGAAGAAAAAAAAGTATTCAATTAAAATTATTAATTGAAATTAAGAAAATTTGATTATTGATCTCTCCATCTCAAATAAAAAGGTCTAAAGGAATGTTAAATATTTTTAAAAATTAGTAATTGTAATTAAGAACAGTGTAATAGATACCTTTCCCTACTAGATAAATATTTAAATCTAAACAAATAAACATGATAAAACTTGAATATTAAACTAAATTAACAAAATATTTAAATGAATATAGACTTGTTTTAATCAAAACTGAAATATTACCATGTTTTAACTGTAGTTAAGGAAATTTGAAGAATTATCTTTTTGATAAAATGAAAAATTAAACCAAATGGTGTATAATTTTCAAAATTAATAACTCTAATTATTGAGTTCATATTAATGGTATTTCCATGAAATAAATAATTTAAATATGAACAAATAAACCTGGTAAAATTAAATATTCATTTATATAAAAAAAATCTAAATGAATGTAGACTTGTTTCGAGTGAAACTCGAAACTCGAACCATTCTTGTCTTAATTGATTGACTTTTGTTATTCATAATTTTAATGTTTTTAACTAATATACACTAATTAATTAAATTATTCCTAAATTAATCGCTATCATACAAATCATAAATGTATTTCAGAAAGTTGAGCGCAATCATACAAACTTGTTATTTTCTGCTTATTTTCTGTAATTTTGTATTAATTTTCTGGGTTGTAATGAAGAACAGCAGGATGAATATTAAAGGTGGAGGGAGAGAGACTTGGAGAGAAAGGTCTAAGGCCCTCCAGATCGCGTGAAGCTCCACAAGGGTGTTGGTGCGCTGCCCCAAGTATTCATGAAAAGCAAAGATCGGTCGGCCAGTATTATCACGAGCAAGTCCTCCTGCACTAGCCTCTCCAGGATTCCCTTTCGAGGCACCGTCAATATTGATATTGGTAGTGTAATCGGGGGATTGCTCCAACGAACCACAGTGATTTTGGCAGGGGGTGGTCTGGTGGTAGTGTCGATCGATAAAAGGTCGTAGATCAGGGGGGCGTTCAAACACATATTTTATTTGATGCACTTGGAGTCCTTGATGATGCTAAGGTATTTCCAGATACGGTTTCACACTCTCTCCCCGGTGAAGGGGATGTTTCTGACACGTTTGTCAATCCTGGAACACCACAAAAACCATAGTATGAGAATGGGTAAGATACGGAAAATATGAGTTTTACCTGACCCGTGTCTAAACTAGTGAGCAAGGACCACCGGGATGCTGTCAGTCTGGAGATGAGTGAGACCTTCAAGAGAACAAAAATTCGCCCAAACAACCGAAGCCACAGGACCATGAAGGAAGAGATGGGGGGTGGACTCATCATACTCACAATAGTAACACGTGTTAGAGACTGTGATACCTCTCCTGGAAAGGTTATCAGGAGTTGGGATCCAATGAGAGAGTAAGAGAACCATGAAGACATAGATGGTTGAATCGAACTTTTTACATCCACTTTTTATTTAAAAATAAAAAGCTCGTCCGCAAGAGAACGGAGTAGCTGTAGGTGGTAAGTTGGACTTGAGTCGGATCATAAGGAAGACTAATCGGAAGTTATTTAGGTGTTTGATTTTACGAACATAGAAACGAAAGTAAAACTTAACTAAACACGCGACCCAATTTGGTTTGGGGGTTTCTAACATCTACGAGCAATAAAATCGAAAGCTTTGAAACGATTAAGAAAAGCAAGGTTCTAGTGCGCTAGAATCATCTCCACGTCACTCGAGAATTTCATAGAGCACCTTACCTACGAATCGGAATTGTCAATCCCGACTCGCCGATCGAGTGTCAAATCATTACGAGAGATGGTTCTAAATGACTCTAGGCACTAGAACAATAAAATTAGCCAAAAAACATTATCATCATCAACAGCATAATATCAACGCAAGCATGAACATAATCGATATTAAAAATGACAACTAATCTAATGAGAAATAACAACTAAACTACTAAGCAAATGAACATAATTTAAAAACGAGAAGAACAAAGGAAACTAAATTAACGAAACCAAAGTACAACATCAACATCCAATGATAACTAAAGCCAAATACATAAAGAAAATAACAAAGTGCAGAAGAACCTATGATCTAGGAAAGCATCAGCAATCCAACGATCTTCAGCGACGAGAAACGATCTTAAAATGTCGGATGGCATAGAAACGAAGAAACGACGAACTATTAAACTCGGATTATGTGTGTGATCAAAAGGTGGCAAGAATCGAGGGATCTCTGCAATCTCTAAACCTTCCCCCAAGTCCCAGCACCTTGATTATGAAGAGAAATATGGGTTTTTATAAGTTGTCCCGAAGATAACCACTAAACTGCCGAAGGCGTCGATCGACGCGAAGCATACATCGGCGTCGACGTGGTTGCTCGGCTTGCGTTGGCGGTGTGTGCGTCGACCGACGCGCAACGTGTCGATGCTCACAGAGAGTTTCTAGGCATGTGCGTCGACCTAGCGTCAGCCGACGCGAGCAGCTCCAGGCATCGGCGCGGACAGCTCAAGGGTGTCGACGGGCGTCGGCGTCGACCGACGCTTCCCGGTAATCCTAGCACCTTGCTCGTCTAATCCTCATCGTCTCGATGGTGAAATAGAAAATTAAACATAATTAGACTATTACTTATTAAATAAATGAGAAAAACATAAAATGAGATAAGAAACAAAAAACACTAAAAAGAAAAGAAACGAGGAAAATAGAAACTTAAAACTCGGTAAAACACACAAAACGCAATGCAAAAATACACGAAAATCACATACAAATATGTACAAATCAACTCCCCCACACTTAGCTTTTTTCTTGTTCTCAAGCAAAATCTAGTCTAGACGTAGGCAAGGAAAAGCTAATTACCCGATGACCTAATCGCTAATGCATTCAAATGATTCAAGAAGTTAATGCATTAAATCGACTGAAAACTCAACTAAAAGGACGACACGATAACGTTGAGATAAGAGATTTAGACTAGCTTCCGAACACCTAAACGTAACGAGTTGACCTCCATGTACGTCACCCATACATGCATCGGCTAAAGTCTATCCCTGATCAAACCATCAAGTCGTCACCCGACTAGTCCAACCATTTATACACCTCTTTAACAAAATAATCTAAGAAAAATAAAAATAAGAACTTAACATGTACAAGGATTTCTCTTCTTGTACTTATTATTTTATTTATTCTTTTTATTTTCTTTTTCTTTTTTTTTTTTTTTGTATTTTTATGAGTACCTATAGAGATGAGGTACTAAATGAGCATAATGTACATAAATCAAAAATGAGAGTTCATTGACTCCAATCTTACGTTTCTAAGTGCAACTGATATCATTCCTCAATTTCGCACATGGAGTTTTAACGTCTCCAAAAATTAAAAGAAAAATTACATAAAATCCTATAGAGGGTATCAGAAAAATGGGGCTAGTAAAGAGTATTCGACTCTTTAGAACGAAACAAGAATAGAACAGGAGACAAGACACTGCATAGACTCTTTACACTTCATTCCCCACAATTACACTATTATTCGAACGAAAGTCTAAATATCCTAACCAAAGCATCTAACCACGTCACTTCGTCAAGGTTCCAATCAATATAAATACACACGACTCAAATCAACCACAAGCAAGCATACGAACAATTCCTAATAAAACCAAGGACAAACTCCCCCACACTTAAACCATATAATGTCCACATTGTAAAACACAAAAAATCAAGCTAAGTATGGTAAAAGGTAAGAGAAAGAGAGAGACGTCCCTTAATTGCGCTTGTGGTGATGAGTCGGGTGTCGAAAATCGTCCAACAGGCCTTAATAATGAAAGGGACCTGAAACAACAAGAACAAAAACACACAAAAACATATAAAGTTAAAAGGCTTTGGTTGCCTTGCAAGAAGCGCTTGATTAACGTCTTTAGCTTGACGGCGTCCACGGTCGATGTCATCCCGGGTCTAAAAATAAATGACGATCGTGCTACGACTTGGTATTCTCTAAAAGCAAGAATTGGCAATGATAATCACCAAGGCGAGCACAAAAAACATGCCCCGAGATGCAAGGGATGAAAACTCTAACTATCTTTGGAGGTCGGAACCGCGAGTAATCGATCACCTCGAATATGTCAAACGGAAATTGTAGCATGGGGTGATCGGGCACCTTCTTGAATATTTCGTCTACCACCTCAAAACCAAATTTCAACAAAGCTTCGGGTGGTTCAAAATGTGACTCAATAGTCTCAGTACCCTCCAAAATTGGCACCATAACTCCACCTTATTCACCAAGAGCAGGGAGTTTCAAATCTCCAACATCCTCCGGGCACTCCAACGGCAACACCCCACACTTTTATCCACGGCGTCATCAAAAATCGCAAGGGGGGCGATCTCAACCAACTCCTCGATCTCAGCCGTCTTACAAACATCTTTCGAACAAACATTCAAGGTAGGCTCTACCACATCAAATAACGTCACCTCATCAAAATGAGGTCGATTTTCCTCAACTCGAGTTTCATGATCAGTAATACACGAATGAGATAAAGGATAACAATCGTAGCTCGGAGTATAAGAATATGATTCGCAAGGACCACACGGATCATTATATCTTGAATCGTGATATGTAGTTGGGGGAAAATACTGCTGGAAACTGGAAACATAAGTGTTTTATGTGAGATGAGGAAACGGGGCGGAGCTTGAAGAATCGGAAAAAGTCGGGCAATAGAAACTTGGTGGTGAGGTGCGATCAAAGTGATTAAATGAAGCATATGGATCATTAAAGCTCGAGTTGTAAGAAACTGAAGGTGGGACCCATTCAGACGAGTAGAACGATCCCATGAACTGATCCACTACTTCATCCCACGTTTTTTAGGAATTAGGCTCTAGACTTGTCAACCATTCACTTTCCCGATCCTTTAATGTGAACATGAAAAGCCGCATCTTCACTTGATCCCATGTAAATCCGAAATGAGGGAATGTGCCTATTATAGCTTCGTACTTTCGAATGAAGTGGAGCGTGTCTTCGCTCGAAAATCCCTGAAAAATAGAGAGTTTCTTGAGGTAGAACTCATCTAGATCATACTCCCGCATTGCAAGGCTCAAAGGAATTGCCGGTCAAAAACCACGCCAATCGGACGTTAGGCAAAACATCTCTTCATCGAAAGGTGGAGCGTATAAGTTATCATATGGCGAACTCGCTCGATAGCTTTCCATCTTCAGTCTAAATAATCTCGAATCGTCAAAGATTTGGCTACAAAGCACAATACTAAATAAACGAGATTAAATGTACCAGAAAGAACAAAAAGAAATAAAAACAAAATTCACAAACAACACTAACACAAACAAACAAATAAGAAAACGAACAAAAGTGACAAAAACAAACACCAAAAATTGCGACCTTTAGCCTTCCCTGGCAACGACGCCAAATTTTGAATCGAACTTTTTACACCTACTTTTTATTTAAAAATAAAAAGCTCGTCTGCAAGAGAACGAAGTAGTTGTAGGTGGTAAGTTGGACTCGAGTCGAATCACAATGAAGACTAATCGGAAGTTATTTCGGTGTTTTATTTTACGAACATAGAAACGAAAGTAAAACTAAACTAAACACGCGATCCAATTTGGTGTGGGGGTTTCTAACATCTATGAGCAATAAAATCGAAAGCTTTGAAACGATTAAGAAAAGCAAGGTTCTAGTGCGCTAGAACCATCTCCACGATCACTCGAGAATTTCATCGAGCACCTTACTTACGAACCGGAGTTGTCAATCCCGACTCGTCGTTCAAGCGTCAAATCATCCAGAGAGATGGTTCTAAATGACTCTAGGCACTAGAACGATAAAATTAGCCGAAAAACATCATCATGATCAAGAACATAATATCAACGCAAGCATGAACATAATCGATATTAAAAACGACAACTAATCTAACGAGAAATAACAACTAAACTACTAAGCAAATGAACATAATTTAAAAACGAGAAGAACAAAGGAAACTAAATTAACGAAACCAAAGTAAAACATCAACATCCAACGATAACTAAAGCCAAATACACAAAGAAAATAACAAAGTGCAGAAAAACCTATGATCTAGAAAAGCATCAACAATCCAACGATCTTCAGCGACGAGAAACGATCTTAAAATGTCGGACGGCATAGAAACGAAGAAACGACGAACTATTAAACTCGAATTATGCGTGTGATCAAAAGGTGGCAAGAACCAAGGGATCTCTGCAATTTCTAAATCTTACCCCAAGTTCCATCACCTTCATTATGAAGAAAAAGACGGGTTTTTATAAGTTTTCCCAAAGATATCCGCTAAACTGCTGAAGGCGTCGATCGACGCGAACCATACGCCAGCGTCGATATGGTTGCTCGGCTTGCATCGGCGGTGTGTGCGTCGACCGACGCGCAACGTGTCGACGCTCACAGAGAGTTGCTAGGCATGTGCGTCGGCCGACGCGAGCAGCTCTAGGCATCGGTGCGGACAGCTCAAGGGCGTCGATGGGCGTCGGCGTCAACCGACGCTTCCCTGTAATACTAGCACATTGCTCATCCAATCTTCGTCGTCTCGATGCTGAAATAGAAAATTAAACATAATTAGACTATTACATATAAAATAAAGGAGAAAACATAAAATGAGATAAGAAATAAAAAATATAAAAAAGAAAAGAAACGAGGAAAATAGAAACCTAAAACTCGACAAAACACATAAAACGTAATGCAAAAATACACGAAAATCACATACAAATATGTACAAATCAATGGTAGGGGTAATAACAGAGTTCCAGCTGTGGTTGAGAAGGGTGTGAGGGGGACGAATAATCGAATCTCCTGCCACGTGCTCTTGAAAGTGAACTTGCCATTAGAGGAAAGCTTCTAAATAGGGGGTGAAGGGGGATTGTGAGTGGGTAAGGTGAGTATGTGATCGCATATGTCGGGGGGGAGGAGCGAAAGGAGTTTGGGCCTATCCCACCCAATAGTCGTCCAGATGTGAGAAAGGAGGACTATAGTGGTGGAACTAGGTTTGGAACCACATATTCTGGAAACGAAAGGAGGATTTCGGCTTAGTGGAGAGGGTGTTGAATTTGCAAAGGAGGGCGTGGTGGTCGGAGACAGTGCAAGGGAGGTGAGTGATAGTGGAAGAAGGTAAAGTTTCATACCCTAAAGGAGAAAGAAAAACCCTATCGAGCCTCTCCCAAATAGAGTTCCAATAAAAGGTGAAAGGGGAACCGGTGTAGCCAGCGTCAATGAGATTACAGTCAAGAAGGGACTCCTAGAATTTCTCCATCTCAGCAGGAATGAGAGGGGGAACCACCTTTCTTCTAGTGAGGGTGAAGAAAGATGTTAAAGTCGCCACCAACAATCCAAAGTTCGTTATGATCGCAAATAGAGAGGAGGTCGGTAAGTTTCTAGTTTAAACATCGTTGCTTTCTTGCTTTCAATTCGTATTTCGTATTTTGTTTCCTTATGAATGTTCTTGTTAGATTAGTTGTTCATTTTTATTATCGATTATGTTTATGCTTGCGTTGATATTATGGAGTTGATCATGATGATGTTTACTTTTGGCTAAGTTTATCGGTCTAGTGCCTAGGGTCATTTAGAGCCATCAAGATTGACCACCCTGATCGTGGAGATTATTCTGGCGCACTAGAACCCTCGTTTTGTAATCTATTCAAGCTTTCAATTTAATTGCTCGTAGATGTTAGAAACTCCCAAACAAAATTAGATCGCATGTTTAGTTTAGTTTTTATTTCATTTTTATGTTCTTAAAATCAAACACCGGAATGACTTCCAAATTTTGAATCGAACTTTTTACACCTACTTTTTATTTAAAATTAAAAAACTCGTTCGCAAGAGAACGAAGTTGCTGTAGGTAGTAAGTTTGACTCGAGTGGAATCACAAGGAAGACTAATCGGAAGTCCTTCCGGTGTTTGATTTTATGAACATAGAAACGAAAGAAAAGACTAAACTAAACACGCAATCAAATTTAGTTTGGGGATTTCTAACATCTATGAGCAATAAAATAAAAAGGCTTTAAAAATAATTATGAAAACGAGGGTTCTAGTGCATAAAATCATCTCCACGCCAGGGTTGTCAATCCCGATGGTTCTAAATGACCCTAGGCACTAGAACGATAAATTCTAGCCAACAAGCATTAACATATTCGATCGCATCAATAAAAGCATGAACATGATCGACATTAAAAATGAAGACCTAATATAACGAGAAATCTCAACTAAACTACTAAAGTGAATAAACATAAATTAACAACGAGAAAAACGGTAAAAGGATTATACTAAATTATGCTACTAAAGTACAACATCAAAATACAACAAAAATAACTAAAGCCAAATATAGAAAGCAAATAAATAGAGTTCAGGAACACTTATGATCTCAAAAAATCAACAGTACTCCATCGATCTTCAGTGGCAAGACACGAACTTGAACAACGTTTGGAAGAGAAATGACAAACGACGAACTATATAACTCTAATTTTGCGTGTAATCGAAAGGTGGCAAGAACTGAGGGTTCTTTGCATTGTTCTGAACCTTCCCCCAAGTACCAGCACTGCCAAAATGAAGAAACCACCGGGTTTTTATAGTTTTTCCCGAAATAACTACCCAAACTGCCGGGGCATCGACCGACGCGGGCGGAGCATCGGCGTCGATGCGAGTCAGGATGCTCGTGTCGACTAGGTAGTGCATCGATCGACCATGTTTTTGGATGGTTTGTTGCCAATGCCATGTTTGAGATCTTGAGTTAATTGTTGTCTCTGTTGGATGAACTCATATGTGTCTTGGTGTTGAGTGATAATATGTGTTTCCGAAAATGTGGAATGGGGTTGGTAACCATAGAGAGCTTGAAAATGGGTAGTTTTTAGGCTAGTGTGGTAGTTGGTGTTATACCAGAATTCTGCCAAAGTTAACCATTTTGCCCAACTCCTAGGGTTTTGCTGCACCATACACCTCAGGTAGTTCTCCAAGCACTGTTTTACCTCTCAGTTTGGCCATCTGACTGAGGGTGGTAGGCAGATGTAAAATCTAATTGAGTTCCGATTGCTTTAAAAAGCTCCTTCCAAAAGGTACTAGTGAATACCTTGTCCCTGTCAACGACAATGTGCAATGGCTGCCCATGTAACTTGTAGATAGAGTCCACAAAGAGTTTAGAAACTGTACTGGCCGTCAAAGGATGTGATAGGGCTATGAATGGCCATACTTGGTGAATTTATCTATCACCACTAGGATTACATCCTTCCCTGCTAATTTAGGCAAACCCTCAATAAAATCCATTGAGATATGTGTCCAGGCTTGACGGGGGATTGGAAGTGGTTGTAGCAAGCCTGGGTAGGGCCCATTCTCTCCTTTGCTCTTAGCACAAACATCACATTGTTTAACCCAATTCTCTACCTCTGTTTTCATGAGTGGCCAGTAGAAAACCCTACTAATCCTCTTATAAGTGCCCATAATGCCAGAATGCCCACCATAAGCTGTGTTGTGCATCTCAGATAGGATAGTGTGCCTGAGTATAGTGTTCTTTCCTACTCTAATCCTCTCTTTATACTTAATGATTTCCCGCTCTAGTTCAAAGTCAGGATGTGCCTGTGGATCCAGAGATTTAGTTGCCAGAATCTTGGTGAAGAATGGGTCATCTGAGTAGCTGTTAGATACATGTTGTATCCAAGTGGGAGTGATAGTAGATATACCAAAGTTGAGTGCAACAGGGAGCTCTTTCCTGGAAAGAGCATCTGCAACTTTCTTTCTGCTCCCTTTTTGTACTGAATCTCATAATTAAACCCTAATAATTTAGTTATCCACTTTTGCTGCATAGGGTTCATAATCCTCTGATCCAATAGATGTTTTAAAGCTTGCTGATCTGTCTTAATGATGAATTTGTATCCCTGCAAGTAGTGCCTCCACTTCTAAATAGCCATCAGCACTGCCATGAATTCCTTCTCATATATGGATAACCCTTGGTTTTTCATGCATAAAACCTTGCTCATGTAGGCTATTGGCCTTTCCTCGTGCATGAGAATAGCTCCCAGCCCAATGCCACTTGCATCTGTCTCAAGCATGAATGGTTTGGAAAAATCTGGGAGATCCAAAATAGGTGTTTTACTCATTGCTCTTTTGAGATTATGGAAAGCTTGTTCTGCCTCCTATGACCACAAGAATCTCCCCTTTTGAGTAAACTGGTAAGTGGTTTGCTAATCAATCCATACCCTTGCACAAACCTTCTATAATAGCTTGTAAGTCCAAGAAACCCCCTGAGTTGTTTGATATTAGTAGGTCATGGCCAGTCCAACATGCTAGAAATCTTTCTAGGGTCAGTAGCTGCCCCTTCCTTAGATATAATGTGTCCCAAATACTCCATCTTCCTTTGCTCAAAGTGACACTTGCTCCTCTTTTCATAGAGTGAGTGTTTCCTCAGTAAGGATAGGACTACCCTCACATCCTTATAGTGGTCCTCTTTTGTTCTACTGTAGATCAAAATATCATTAAAGAAAACTAAGATTGTTTTCCTTAGCATGGGTTGAAAAACCTAGTTCATCAAGGACTGGAAGGTTGCAGGTGCATTGAACAATCCAAAAGGCATCACTAGTGTTTCGCCCCAAAATATGACCAACGTCAAGAACAACACCTGGAACCTTCAACACCCCTTTTGATCTGCACACAGAAACACGTTAGAAAGGACCACCGGTGGTTTTCCAATGGAAACCTCTCCGATGCTTAAGTCAGTAAAGCGTATGAGGTTTCTCTTAGAAAGCAAAGAAGGAATGCACAAAGAATGACATACCTTTCTCAGCCTTGCGGCTGAGATATTTATAACGTTTCCAGTGGGGACCATTTTCCGGGATCTCGGGAACAAAGGCCGCGAATCAGGGGCCGTTTAAACAACAGATTCTGACAAGTGGTCTCACTTGTCCCCCCGCCAGGGGTCAGGAGGTCGGTTCTTCCTTAATCCAGGTCTCCTTTCTATCGGTAAGCCTGCCTTTATATTCTCAAGGTTTATCTTACAGGAGGTCTTCCATTAGATCAGGATAACTCCCGGGCGGAGATAACGCTGCTCAGTTCTATTAAGCTCGGGATAACTCCTGGGCTGGGGTGACTCTTTCTCTGACCAGGTCAACCTTTCCAAGCGTAAGCTGTCCCGAGGTTCCTTCTTTAGCTACCTGAATCCAGGTCTACCCCAATTCGGGTCTGGCTTATTCACGCCTCATCAATTCCTCCCCCCAAAATAGTTGGGGTAGAGCTGTAACACTCCAGGGCTATTTAGAAATAAATTATGTCCCACTCATCCTTTATTGTTTCTCGTACTAGTATGAATCCCAAAAAATTCGCCTGACAACCAGGCCTAATTATTGGCATTAGTGGTGTCGGCCCACATTCCCAAACGGTTACCATACCCACACATATTTCCAAGTACTATACCTGATAAGTCAGCGACGCGTGTCCTACCCTAGGACGGTTGGCGTTCCAACTCACCACCTAGGGTACTGTTCCTCTGCCCACATTAAATGCAGGGATCCCATCAAATCCCGCCTTTATCGATTCCTTTTTTTTGAATTTATCTATTCCTTTTTTATTCCCGCTGGACTCTCTCTCTTTTTCACTTTTCCATTTTCAAGAAATCTTCCAAGTCTTTCTTTTTTCTCTCTCTGATACTCCGGCAAATTCTAAATTTTCCAGTGTGACTCTTCCAGCAAATCTTGTAGACCAGGTACTCCCTTAGCCCTTTAATCTTCTTTTATTTCCCCTATAATGGCGTCATCCTCTAATGCTTCCTCCGTTGACACTTCTCCGCCGCCATCTGTCGTTCCGGCGGTGGTGGAAGTGTCTTCCTCCCCACCGTCAGATCCTACGGCGATGACGAGGGTCTCCTATTCATCTCCATTGAATGCCCCAGCGGCGGAACCCGCCTCTTTATCTCCTTCTTCTCCCGCGGCTATGGTGGCTGATGCTGCCATTTCCTCTTCCTCTGACGGCCTGGAGTATCCTCCGGCCGTCGCACACCACCCTAAGATCACCTCCATTTTGAGTAAATGGATAGTGGAGGAAATCCTCTATAAATACAAAATCTCCGATCCTTACGATACTTATTGCCCCCCGGTGGGTATTTTGGCCTGCCAAGCGCCAGCGGGTTGGTTAACCTTTTATGTTGATCAGTTTCAGGCAGGATTGCGCCTCCCCATAAATCCTTTAATGCTAGAGATAGCCAATATGTACCAAATCCCTATTTTCCAAACCCGCCTCTTTATCTCTCTTCCTCCCGCGGCATCCAGCCCTGCTCAACGAGCTGTTCGGTCCACTGCTACTAGGAGCCCTTCCTCGGACTCCGAGGATGCGCTTCCTCTATCCAAGAGGCCGCGCAGAGCCTCGAGTGGTCAGGCTTTAACTATTTCCGCTCCTTCTGCACGCAACGCTCTTCCTCCCGTCACCCGTAGTGTTCCCCCACCGATTAATTCAATTGACAACTGCTCGGGAGAGACTGCCGTCCAATATGTGCTTCGGCAGATGCTACCCGCAGACCAATCGGGCTTGGAAAAAATGACAGATCGTCAATTAATGGAGTCTTGGTGCCAAGACGAAGCACGGGTAAATTCCTCACTTTCGTTCTTATGGTGTATCATTTGCTTAAGTATTAACTTCTCCTGGCCTTTGTTAACCAGGATTTCTCCAAAAAGGCCCTTCTAGTCGCTCGAATCACCAGATTGCCGATCCAATTCGATGTGGTCAATGAGAACAAGGAGCTGACCATGAATATGGACCGCTTCACGGCTCTCGCCAAGGAAAGAGGAGTGAGTTTAAAGAAAAAGGAGGAAGAGCTCCAAGTGGCCAAGGTAGAGATTGCGGAGATGAGGAAAGCCCAGGCAAAAATGATCGAGACCACTCGCGCCGAAGCAAGGGATGAAGCTTTAGCAGAAGCCCGGAGTCTAGCGGATGAAGCTCTGGCGAAGGCCAGAGAAGGACTCGAGACCGAGTACTTAAACTCTGAAAAGGGTTTAAGGCTGGTCCAGCTGGCCCGCGAGGAAACTCGTATGGCCTTCTTGGGGTCGAAAGAGCTCTATGCCTTGCTTGTCCCGGAGGCCCTTCATTATTATCACTTTGCCTTGGACGAGCAGGCAAAATGTACTTCAAGCAATCCCGGGGCTTCTTTT
>BMAC01000452.1:725358-806439 GCA_014905375.1 Phtheirospermum japonicum | reverse complement strand
GTCCCTGTCAGTGACAATGTGCAATGGCTGCCCATGTAACTTGTAGATAAAGTCCACAAACAGTTTAGCAAACTGTATTGGCTGTGAAAGGATGTGATAGGGCTATGAATGGCCATACTTGGTGAATCTATCTATCACCACTAGGATTACATCCTTCCCTGCTAATTTAGGCAAACCCTCAATAAAATCCATTGAGATATGTGTCCAGGCTTGACGGGGGATTGGAAGTGGTTGTAGCAAGCCTGGGTAGGGCCCATTCTCTCCTTTGCTCTTAGCACAAACATCACATTGTTTAACCCAATTCTCTACCTCTGTTCTTCATGAGTGGCAGTAGAAAACCCTACTAATCCTCTTATAAGTGCCCATAATGCCAGAATGCCCACCATAAGCTGTGTTGTGCATCTCAGATAGGATAGTGTGCCTGAGTATAGTGTTCTTTCCTACTCTAATCCTCTCTTTATACTTAATGATTTCCCGCTCTAGTTCAAAGTCAGGATGTGCCTGTGGATCCAGAGATTTAGCTGCCAGAATCTTGGTGAAGAATGGGTCATCTGAGTAGCTGTTAGATACATGTTGTATCCAAGTGGGAGTGATAGTAGATATACCAAAGCTGAGTGCAACAGGGAGCTCTTTCCTGGAAAGAGCATCTGCAACTTTGTTTCTGCTCCCTTTTTGTACTGAATCTCATAATTAAACCCTAATAATTTAGTTATCCACTTTTGCTGCATAGGGTTCATAATCCTCTGATCCAATAGATGTTTTAAAGCTTGCCTGATCTGTCTTAATGATGAATTTGTATCCCTGCAAGTAGTGCCTCCACTTCTAAATAGCCATCAAGCACTGCCATGAATTCCTTCTCATATATGGATAACCCTTGGTTTTTCATGCATAAAACCTTGCTCATGTAGGCTATTGGCCTTTCCTCGCTGCATGAGAATAGCTCCCAGCCCAATGCCACTTGCATCTGTCTCAAGCATGAATGGTTTGGAAAAATCTGGGAGATCCAAAATAGGTGTTTTACTCATTGCTCTTTTGAGATTATGGAAAGCTTGTTCTGCCTCCTATGACCACAAGAATCTCCCCTTTTTGAGTAAACTGGTAAGTGGTTTGCTCAATCAATCCATACCCTTGCACAAACCTTCTATAATAGCTTGTAAGTCCAAGAAACCCCCTGAGTTGTTTGATATTAGTAGGTCATGGCCAGTCCAACATGCTAGAAATCTTGCTAGGGTCAGTAGCTGCCCCTTCCTTAGATATAATGTGTCCCAAATACTCCATCTTCTTTGCTCAAAGTGACACTTGCTCCTCTTTTCATAGAGTGAGTGTTTCCTCAGTAAGGATAGGACTACCCTCACATCCTTATAGTGGTCCTCTTTTGTTCTACTGTAGATCAAAATATCATTAAAGAAAAACTAAGATTGTTTTCCTTAGCATGGGTTGAAAAAACCTAGTTCATCAAGGACTGGAAGGTTTGCAGGTGCATTGAACAATCCAAAAGGCATCACTAGTGTTTCGCCCCAAAATATGACCAACGTCAAGAACAACACCTGGAACCTTCAACACCCCTTTTGATCTGCACACAAGAAACACGTTAGAAAGGACCACCGGTGGTTTTCCAATGGAAACCTCTCCGATGCTTAAGTCAGTAAAGCGTATGAGGTTTCTCTTAGAAAGCAAAGAAGGAATGCACAAAGAATGACATACCTTTCTCAGCCTTGCGGCTGAGATATTTATAACGTTTCCAGTGGGGACCATTTTCCGGGATCTCGGAAACAAAGGCCGCGAATCAGGGGCCGTTTAAACAACAGATTCTGACAAGTGGTCTCCACTTGTCCCCCCGCCAGGGGTTCAGGAGGTCAGGTTCTTCCTTAATCCAGGTCTCCTTTCTATCGGTAAGCCTGCCTTTATATTCTCAAGGTTTATCTTACAGGAGGTCTTCCATTAGATCAGGATAACTCCCGGGCGGAGATAACGCTGCTCAGTTCTATTAAGCTCAGGATAACTCCTGGGCTGGGGTGACTCTTTCTCTGACCAGGTCAACCTTTCCAAGCGTAAGCTGTCCCGAGGTTCCTTCTTTAGGCTACCTGAATCCAGGTCTACCCCAATTCGGGTCTTGCCTATTCACGCCTCATCAATTCCTCCCCCAAAATAGTTGGGGTAGAGCTGTAACACTCCACGGTCTATTTAGAAATAAATTATGTCCCACTCATCCTTTATTGTTTCTCGTACTAGTATCGAATCCCAAAAAATTCGCCTGACAACCAGGCCTAATTATTGGCATTAGTGGTGTCGGCCCACATTCCCAAACGGTTACCATACCCACACGTACTTTCCAAGTACTATACCTGATAAGTCAGCGACGCGTGTCCTACCCTAGGACGGTTGGCGTTCCAGCTCACCACCTAGGGTACTGTTCCTCTGCCCACATTAAATGCGGGGATCCCATCAAATCCCGCCTTTATCGATTCCTTTTTTTTGAATTTATCTATTCCTTTTTTATTCCCGCTGGACTCTCTCTCTTTTTCACTTTTCCATTTTCAAGAAATCTTCCAAGTCTTTCTTTTTTCTCTCTCTGATACTCCGGCAAATTCTAAATTTTCCAGTGTGACTCTTCCAGCAAATCTTGTAGACCAGGTACTCCCTTAGCCCTTTAATCTTCTTTTATTTCCCCTATAATGGCGTCATCCTCTAATGCTTCCTCCGTTGACACTTCTCCGCCGCCAT
The DNA here is from genome assembly GCA_014905375.1 of Phtheirospermum japonicum. Classification (NCBI taxonomy): domain Eukaryota; kingdom Viridiplantae; phylum Streptophyta; class Magnoliopsida; order Lamiales; family Orobanchaceae; genus Phtheirospermum; species Phtheirospermum japonicum. The sequence goes on along the minus strand of BMAC01000452.1, from coordinate 803,715 downwards.
CTGTCGTTTCCGGCGGTGGTGGCAGTGTCTTCCTATCCGCCGTCAGACCCTACGGCGACGGCGAGAGTCTCTTCTTTGTCTCCATCGAATGCGCCAGCGGCGGAACCCGCCTCTTTATCGCCTTCTAATCTCGCGGCTACGGCAGCTGATGCTGCTGTTTCCTCTTCCTCTGACGGCCTGGAGTATCCTCCGGCCATCGCAGACCACCCTAAGATCACCTCCATTTCGAGTAAACGGACAGTGGAGGAAATCCGCTGTAAATACAAAATCTCCGATCCTTATTGCCCCCCAGTGGGTATTTTGGCCTGCCAAGCGCCGGCGGGTTGGTTAACCTTTTATGTTGATCAGTTTCAGGCAGGACTGTGCCTCCCCGTAAATCCTTTAATGCTAGAGATAGACAATATATACTAAATCCCTGTTTTCCAATTTACCCCTAACTCCTTCCGTATTATGGTTTGCTATAGTCTGGCCATGCGCTATGTCGGCCTAGATCCTTCAGCTGACACCTTCTTCCAACTTTTCCAAGTGAAGAGTTCTTTCCCTGTCTGTTTCTACTTGACAGCCAGACCTGGGGTTCAATTTTTGTTCAAGCTCCCTACCTCTAACAAGGACTGGAGGAAAAAGTTCTTCTTTGTTTATTGTGGCGGGGATTGGTGTTTTGATCCTAGGCCCATTGATAAGCTACCTTTCTATCCACCTCTGTCTTCCACAAACATGTCTGCCCGCCTGAAAAAGGCTATTTCCACTTTAAACGGGAATCCTCTCCACGTGAGCGACCTTCTTCTCCCATTTGTCCTGGACTTTTTTAATGATTGGTCGGAATCATTCCCCCTAACCAAGGATATTGATAAAATTTTCCTTCCTCCATTACTACTTTGAGTTACTTACTGTGTCTTTCATCTTTTTTATTTTTTCCTTTCAGTCAGGATGATGCACCAAATGATAGAGTCGGCGACTAAGAAAGGAGTAGAAGGAGCTCCAGATATGACTAAACAGGGAACGGGCCCTTCTTCCTCAACTCAGATTCAGAGCTCTCTTCCTCCCGCGGCATCCAGCCCTGTTCAACGAGCTGTTCGCTCCACTACTGCTAGGAGCCCTTCCTCGGACTCCGAGGACGCGCTTCCTCTATCCAAGAGGTTGCGCAGAGCCTCGAGTGGTTAGGCTTAAACTGTTTCCACTCCTTCTGCACGCAACGCTCTTCCTCCCATCACCCGTAGTGGTCCCCCACCGATTAATTCAATTGACAACTGCTTGGGAGAGACTGCCGTCAAATATGTGCTTCGGCAGATGCTACCCGCAGACCAACCGGGCTTGGAAAAAATGACAGATTGTCAATTACTGAAGTCTTGGTGCTAAGACGAAGCACGGGTAAATTACTCACTTTCGTTATTGTGGTGTATCATTTGCTTAAGTATTAACTTCTCCTGGCCTTTGTTAACTAGGCTTTCTCCAAAAAGGCCCTTCTAGCTGCTCGAATCACTAGATCGCTGATCCAATTCGATGTGGTCAATGAGAACAAGGAGCTGACCGTGAAGATGGACCTCTTCAAGTCTCTCGCCAAGGAAAGAGGAGTGAGTTTAAAGAAAAAGGAGGAAGAGCTCCAAGTGGCTAAGGAAGAGATTGCGAAGATGAGCAAAGCCCAGGCAAAAATGATCGAGACCGCTCGCACTGAAGCAAGGGATGAAGCTTTAGCAGAAGCCCGGAGTCTAGCGGATGAAGCTCTGGCACAGGCCAGAGAAGGATTCGAGATCGAGTACTTAAACTCTGAAAAGGGTTTAAGGCTGGTCCAGCTGGCCCGCGAGGAAACTCATATGGCCTTCTTGGGGTCGAAAGAGCTCTATGCCTTGCTTGTCCCAGAGGCCCTTCGTTATTATCACTTTGCCTTGGACGAGCAGGCAAAATGGACTTCAAGCAATCCCGGGGCTTCTTTTGACCCAGCTCTTCGTCTCAAGAATCCTCTAGAGCCCCTTTCCTTCAGCTATGATCCCGATCAGGATTACCTGCATACTGTTGGAGCAGCCGAATTTGTTGAGCATGTCTTATCCAAGCTCCGTTCTTCGGCTTCTGAGCAGTCTCGACCAGACCAGGCTCTTGCCCTGTCTGTTCCTGACGCTTCTCCCTCCCCAACCTTCGCAGGTCTGGGTGAGCTGCCGGGTGGAGCTTTTCCGGGTGCCCTGGTTGAGGAGGCGATAGAGAAGCTAGCTTCGGAGTTAGATGTTGAGCCTTAATTTGTAGCGCTTTAGTTGTGTTTAAAACAGACCTGATGTTTTTGCCTGCGTGGCTAGACTATTTTGTCATTTTACTTCGAACATGTACTGGATAATTGTTGGATTAATGATAATACCCCGTTTCTTCTTGTCATGACTGTTGGGTTTATAGGGTTTCCTGGTTTTCCGGAAACCCTAGTACTTTTTGATTCCTTTTGCACGCGCTTTTATCCCCTTAAATATGTGCCTGTTTTCATTATTTTCTCCTCAATTTTCTGCTATGGCGTCTTCTCCTCTTCTTCAAGAACTCGATGTCGTGAAAAGAAAAAAACATCTCTCTGGTTGTTGAGAATTTTAAACTTTCCGATCAGCTGACCTCACTTAAGGAAAAGATCGGCTACCTCTCTCGCCTTCTGGGGAGAAAAAGGCAGAAGAAGCGCTATTACAAGAAGGAGTGGGCTGAGCTCCACCAGCTGAACCGCCAATTGCAGGAGGACAGGGCTGACTTGACTGAGTCGGTGAACTGCCTGACCGTCGCCGCCGGCGAGGCTCATGCGCTTGCCGAATGGGCTGATAAATACCGCCATCGTCTGCACGAGACCGAGCGTGAGCTTTGGCGTGTTCGCCGGGCTTGGAAGGTGTGTGCAATCTTCTTTTGTATTTTCGCATGTACGCACAAAATCTTCTGCTCCCTTTCGCAGGGTAGGAGCCATGGGAAAGGGGCCGACCAGATGGATTCCCCACTTAGAAAACGGACAAGGAGAGCTCATCGTCATGAGCTCTTCCGCGGGCTTATGTATCAACGAAGAGTTCTTCTGGCATTTTTCGCATGTACGCACAAAATCTTCTGCCCCCTTCCGCAGTTGTGGCAAGAAATATCTCGCTCGCAAGATCTTACTGGATAGAGATCTAGCGCCCATATGATTGCCACAATATCCCTCGTGGATTTCTTTAAGGACCTAAGCTCCTTCTCCCCGACTTAAGCATCTCAGGAGAGGTTGTCTTAATCCTCTTCGAAACAGCTCTCCTTTGATTAAACAAAATCTGGCACCCCTGGTTCTCACCTTTATCGATTCTTTCTTATCTGCTGGTAGGTCTCCCTTCTCCGGATATGTTTTTATGGGAGAGCGCCAGTCATATCCTTCAGTCATCAAGCACACCTGCTCTGCCCCGAACTCCGCGTTTGCTTTCAACAAACTGATCACTCTTTCTCGGCAATCTGTAGCTGAGCTAGCTACTTTAGCCAAATAATCAGCTCTTCCATTCTCTTCTCTAGGGATTTGGAGAACCATCAAGCTCTTCATATCTCTGGCAATTTCTCTAAAATTTTGCCAAATATTTATGCATGCTCTCCTCTCTTGTCTCAAATTCTCCAATTATCTGCTTGCAGACAAGCTGGGAATCCACCTTAGCGCACACCTGTTCTGCGCCCAGGTCTTTTTCCATTTGAATTCCTCTCAAAAGGGCCTCGTACTCAGTGGCGTTATTGGATAATGCGTGATCCAAACGTACGACATACTCAGTGGACACACCTGCCGGGTCTATCAAGACGATTCCAGCCCCACAGCCTTGGTTACTGATAGAGCCATCCGTGTAGATTGTCCATTCCTTCACCTCGTCAGGAGGGCCAGCCATTTCTTGCATAAAGTCAGCCAATGCCTGAGCTTTGATTGCTATTCTGGTTTCAAACGTAACGTCGAGTTCGCTGAGCTCTATTATCCATTTGACCAGCCTTCCAGACGTTTCTGGTTTATCCATAATGGCTCTTAATGGCAGATTGGTCCGCACGATTATGCTGTGCGAAAGGAAGTAAGGACGCAGCTTGCGAGTCGTGCCAACTAGAGCTAGCATTGCTCGTTCTATTTCCACATATCTCACCTCTTCATCGTGCAAGACCTTGCTCCAGTAGTAGACCGGCCGCTGCACTTTGCCTTCTTCCCTAAGCAAAACAGAGCTGACTGCCTGCTGCCCCATAGATAGATACAAGATTAGGGGCTCCCCCTGGATAGGCTTTGTAAGCAAAGTCATCCTGTCCAGGTGCTCTTTTAATAATCTAAACGCTTCCTCACACTCATCACTCCATTGAAATTTTGCCTTCTTGTGCAAGGCCTTAAAAAATGGCAGGCTCTTCTCAGCCGAGTGCGAGACAAACCGACTCAAGGCGTTGATCCGCCCCGCTAAACATTACATTTATTTAACATTTCTTGGCGCTTTCATGTCCATAATCACTCTAACCTTCTCAGGATTTGCTTCGATACCTTTCTCTGTCACCATATATCCCAGGAATTTTCCAGCTCTTACTCCAAACATGCACTTCTTGGGGTTGAGCTTCATCCTGTATTTTCTCAAGGTATCGAAGGTCTCCCTCAGATCATTCACATGTGAGCTCGCCTTTACACTTTTCACTAGCATATCATKCACATAGACCTCCATATTCCTCCCCAGCTGGTCTTTGAACATCTTGTCCACCAATCTCTGGTATGTGGCTCCTGCGTTCTTGAGCCCGAATGGCATGACCACATAARAATATGTCCKTTTTGGGGTTATAAAGCTAACCCGCTTCTGATCTTCTTTAGCCAAACGGATCTGGTGGTAGCCCTGTGAGGCGTCCATCATGCTCAAGAGCTCACAACCTGAGGTAGAATCGACCAGCTGATTTATCCTTGGCAATGGATAGTGATCTTTTGGGCAGGCTTTGTTGAGATCACCAAAATCTATGCACATCCGCCAGTCGTCTGTCTTCGGAACCAGAACTGTATTGGAAAGCCATTCCGGAAATTGTATCTCCTGGATGTGCCCAGCTTTCAAGAGCTTATCCACCTCTGCCTCTATGATGGRRTCCTTCTCTGGCCCAAAARTGRYTTTCTTCTYCTTGACRGGCTTTACTCCCGGYCTGATGTTAAGGCGATGCTCGGTTACATCCTGATCAATCCCCACCAGGTCTTGGGGAGACCAAGCGAAAACATCCGCACTCTCTCTTAACAAGGATACCAAGTCTGTCAAGACCTCCGGGCTAAGAGTCGTTCCTACGCGGAGGACCCGACTTTCGTCTCCCGGAACTACTTCGACCACCATCAATCCCTCATATCTCTGTGCCAGAACTGTCTGAGGATGCTCTGTCCTAGCTCTCTTCTGCTGCCGCTCATCCTCATTACGTCTAATGCATTCCACATACGTCTGTCTAGATGCATATTGATCACCTCTTACCTCCCCTGTTCCATCTTCCTCCAGAAATTTCATCTTCATATGATAAACCGATATCACGGCCTGGAATTGGCTCAGGGATGGTCGGCCAAGCATGACGTTATAAGAGGAAGGCGCATCCACTACTAGAAAATGCACCATTCTGGTAACCGTGTCTGGTTCCTCACCTAATGTCACGAGGAGCCTGACCGCTCCTAAAGGTTTCAAGGCTCCCCCTGCAAACCCAACTAAAGAGGTAGTAACCTCCTCCATTTCAACGTCCAACTTCAACTGTTTAAAGCAATCATAAAATAGAATATCAGCAGAGCTTCCTATATCAACAAAAATTCGCCTTACGTTATAGTTGGCGATGGTAGCCGTTATAACTAAAGCATCCATTTGAGGGGCCAGAATGCCATCACCATTCTCTGAACCGAAACAAATATTCGGGGTAGACATCATTTGCCCAACTTCGCGTGATTTCCGGACTAGATCTATCGCAGCTCGAACGTAGCTATGCTGCGTCCGCTTAGAATTCTCTTCCAGCTCTCCGCCAGTAATCATCTGGATTTCTCCATGAATGACCTGGGCCTGATCGGTCCGTCTTCCATCAGTACGAACCCTATCCTGATCTTTCTTACTCTGCTGAGACCGATCATAGCCACTACGACCAGATCAGACTTCCTCCCTCCGCAAGCAAACATATTCCTTCAGATGCCCTGCCTGAATCATTCTCTCCAGTTCGTCTTTCAAATGAGTGCATTGGTCGGTATCATGTCCATATTCATTATGGAAGCGGTAGAATCGGTCAGACCTTTCCTTCCTGGGTTTCTGCGAATAGGTCTTAGGACATTTCAGCTCTGGGTTCCTCTCTATCGCTTGTAGAATTTCACCCTGTGGCGTTGCCAGTGGGTGTATCTATCAAAACGAGGTCTCCCCCCTGACAGGTCTGTCCTGGGCTTCTTTATCGCAGACCTGTCTTCTCGGTCATACTTTTCTCTTTTCTTCTCTCCTTCGTCCTTAATCTTCAAGGCCTCTTCCAGGTGAATATACTTTTCAGCTCTCTCCAAGAGCTCTCTGAACTTCAGAGCTGGATTTACAACTAGCGATTGGAAAGTCATCGGGAAGACCCAGCATATGACAGAATCGGAGAATTTATGCTAATAGAGCGAGGCGGCAACTGGCTAAAACAGAGCTGTGCCGACTTGGTGAGAGTCATCGGGAAGACCCGGCAAATGACAGAATCGAAGAATTTATGCACCGCCGCTGCTATCTCAAAGCGGCTGAGGTGGTCCCACGGATCCGTGGTTCCACTGTACTCAAAGCCTAGAGAGCGGTATGAAGCCCGTACATCATCGCGCATGACCTCCTCCGTAAACGGAGTGCCTCGCCGCGCTTGCACTGTGCCTGTGCCCATCATCTTCTTCTTGAACTCCCTCACCTCCTTCCGTAGGCTCTGCATCTACTCAGCCAGACCTGGATTAACCTAGCTTGACGTCTCACTATCCGAAGTAGAGAAATGCTCTTCTCTGTCCTGAAGAGGGGTCCGATCCATGCGCTGGCCGCGCAGTGGCTCAGTTTTCATCGCCGGAACTGTCTGATCTGGCCGCGCGCCGGACGGCGGCGTTGACATCTCTGCGAACTTCTTCTTCACAGCTGTCTCCACGGCTTTGCCGATGAGCTCAGACAGCTGCCTGAGGAGGAAGTCATTGAGCATCCCACCAGCGGCAGGCGTTGATCCACCGGAGGGGGGCGGCACGGTGCCTGATCCTACTGCCACTGACGGCTCTGCCCCCTCGGGCCTCGCCATGGACGTTTCTGCTGACCGCGGCATACCCCACGGCGCGGCGGAGCTGGGAGTTCCACCGAGCTCTCCCACCAAGTTTCATCGTAAACCGTCTGAAGCCATATAAAAACCCTCACGTCTTAGCTTGATCGCCTTCCCACAGAGGGCGCCAATTGTTTCGCCCCAAAATATGACCAACGTCAAGAACAACACCTGGAACCTTGAACATCCCTTTTGATCTACACACAGAAACACGTTAGAAAGGACCAACGGTGGTTTTCCGGTGGAAACCTCTCCGATGCGTAAGTCAGTAAAGCATATGAGGTTTCTCTTAGCAAGCAAAGAAGGAATGCACAAAGAATGACATACCTCTCTCAGCCTTGGGGCTGAGATATTTGTAGTTTTCCAAGTGGGGACCATTTTTCGGGATCTCGGAAACAAAGGCCGCGAATCAGGGGCCGTTTAAACAACAGATTCTGACAAGGGTCCCACTTGTCCCCCCTCCAGGGGTCAGGAGGTCGGGTCTTCCTTAATCCCGGTCTCCTTTCTATCGGTAAGCCTGCCTTTATATTCTCAAGGTTTATCTTACAGGAGGTCTTCCATTAGATCAGGATAACTCCCGGGCTGAGATAACGCTGCTCAGTTCTATTAAGCTCGGGATAACTCCTGGGCTGGGGTGACTCTTACTCTGACCAGGTCAACCTTTCCAAGCGTAAGCTGTCCCGAGGTCCCTTCTTTAGCTACCTGAATCCAGGTCTACCCAAATTCGGGTCCGTCCTATTCACGCCTCATCAACTAGGAATTCATATTGTCCATTACGAGTGTTATAGTTGTAAGGTACCTATCCTCAGGCCTCATTAATATTTGGAAATATCCTGACGTCAAATTAATTTTTGAAAAGTATTCATCTCCCTGTAGCTCATCCAACAATTCATCAATGATGGGAATAGGGTAATCATGTTTAATGGTGAGGCTGTTCAGGTACCTATAGTCTACACAGATCCTCCAAGTATTATCATTCTTCTTAACTAGGAGTACAGGTGATGCAAAGAGGCTGCTAATGTGCTGAATAACCCCAGAATCTAGCAGCTCCTTCACTATTCTTTCAATCTCATTTTTCTAGCTGTGGGACACCCTGTAGGGGTATTGGTGCTTAGGGTTTCCACCCTCTTTCAATACAATGCCGTGTTCAATCCCTCTAACTGGTGGTAGTCCTCTTGGTTCTTCAAAAACATCTTGAAATCCCTGCATCAATTCCTCAATCTTGTCATTTATGTGTTCAGCCTTAGGTGTAACCTTAATCCAGTACATTTCTTCATTCTGAGTGGGCACCTCTTGGTGAAACATCTTGAAAAGGGTAGGGCCATAAATAAATTAGCGTTCAGCAGGTGTAGAAATAGCTTAGAACTTTACCCTTTTTCCCAAACGAGTGACTATGAATGTCATCTTGTTATAATCAAACTCAATAGGGGTACAAACTTTCAGCCAATCACCTCCCAATATCAAATCACAACCATCAGTATCCAGAACCCTAGGTGAAAAGGTAGAAGAGTGAACCTGCATTTTCCACTTGAACTCTGAAACCCTATCAAAACTGATCATTCTTTTCCCATTAGCAACCTTAACCAAAATAGATCTGACCCTTTCTAGAGTGTAGCCCAGTTTCTTAGAAGTAGACTCCTGTATAAAACTCTGAGTGCTTCCTGTATCAATCAATATATGTAACTTCTCACCCCTTACAGAACCATTCAGTCTCATAGTAGTGACTCCACCTTCCCCTGATATAGAGTTCAATGTCATTTGGATTTCCTCCATTGAATCATTAACCTCCTGCTCCTCTTTCTCACTGTAATGTAACTCCTCCTCCTCAGTCATAATCATATAAGAAATCCTGTTCTTACATCTGTGCCCACTTGAGAATGGTTCATCACAATTATAGCAAAGCCCCTTTTCCCTCCTAGGTTCCATTTTAGAACCAGTTAGGAGCTTGAATGGTTTTTTAATAGTATTCTGGGTTGGCCTAGGTGCAGTACCTATCTCATTTCTCCTCAGGTTGAAAGATGAAACAGGTTTGGCTGTATTCCTAAACTTCTTTGCCAATGCCTCCAAGGTAAGTAGCTGTCTCTGCCCTAGCTCAATAGCTTGTTGCAAGGTTGTGGGCTCAAACATGTGCATAAATGTCTGCAACTCCTCACTCAGCCCACTAATGAAACTGGCTATGAAATAGTCTTCAGAATAGGCACTACTGTTGAAGAGTAGCATACAGGCTCTTAATTCTTGAAACTTCTCCACATAATCCACATAAGAGTGTGTGTGTCTCAACTTGTTAAACTTAGCAATAATCTTTGACTCTTTTAGTTCTTCAAATCTGGTTGAAACAACTTCTAAAAACTGGGACCAGGACAGATCTAATTGTTCATGGGAAATTGTTGATACCACAGTGCAGCTTTTCCTTCAAAATGCATAGAAGCTAGGGTTACCGTTTGGGAGTCAGGTATGTTGGGAATTAACTTGAAATATCCTTGGCATTTTAACATCCAAGACTTGGGTTGGAAACCATCAAATCTGAGAAAGTCAAGCTTGGGTAGTGGACTGATGATATGGGTAGATGATTGATCCTGGATCATCGTGTTGCCTGTTGATCGTTGCTTAGAATTAGTTCTGGCAGAGGACCAATCTGGTCCTGGATCACCCAGGATTGATCCTTCATCTGTCTGTTTGTGCCCCTTGTTAAGATTGAGTAACTGCAGTTGAATGGATGCTAGGGTTTAAGAGAGATGATCAAATTTTCTTGTCATGTAATTATTAATACCAGAGATCTGTTCTTGTATTTTCATTTCAGTAGCTTCTCTTTTTGCAGCTTCAGTTTGAAGAATCTGATCCAAACATTTATGTGCTTCCTACATGTCCTTGAATCTGGTAATTTCTGCCATGGTGGAGGATTAAGGCTCTGAGTACCAGTTGTTATGTTTTGCTTATTTTCTGTAATTTTGTATTAATTTTCTGGGTTGTAATGAAGAACAGTAAGATGAATTGTAAAGGGGGAGGGAGAGAGACTTGGAGAGAAAGATATTTATATGTATTACTTGATTCCATTTATTTTCCACACATCATACATAAATACCACATGGAGGGGACCATTTGGAGTGTACTGCTTGATCCACAAAAACCGGGAATGTAACAACTTAATATTCATATTCTTAACTCATCATATAAATGGGCTAAAGGTGCAAAAGGGCTTCTAATAATATTAATAACTAATTTGGTCCATCCACTTAATCCAAAAAGGCAACAAGCCCAACCACTTAATTAAAAGGCAACCAGTCCACCCCGTTTTTGCCATCCAGATCCATTTTGCTACTGGGTTCAATCGACTCGGTAGCACTTGGCAAGTCAACCTCTTTCTCTTTCACATAGCCCGATCCCCCTTTCATTTCCTCTCCTTCACCAAATGTCCTAATCCCTAAATTCTCCAAACACAAACCTTGATTCATGACAAAATTATCATAAATCATAATTTCAATATTTTTAACTCGGACCTTTTTAGTATGAATTGATTGACTTTAATCATTTATATTATAAAAAAAAACCCCTTAAATTATGAAAAGTTGAGTTTATATAGCCAATATCTGTAACATATAAATATAATTAGAATAATAACATAATTAAGAAATTTATTTGATTATAATAATCAATCTTAATTTTTATTAGGAAGATTTTAATCATTACATTTTGAAAAATAATTTGATTAATCTTAATACTCATAGTTGACTTTCTATTTTAAGATATTGATCTATAAAATTACTATAGGATTTTTTTAAATCATAGTTGACTTTCTATTTTACAGTGAGTTTTGGTAAGGTATAAACACAATTAGAGTAATAATATAATTTATACGTTAGACATAAATACACTTAACTGAAGTAGTTTATTATGACGAGAAAACCAGAAATATGTCTAATTTTATTTATAATATATAAGTAAACCCCCAAAAGAATATTTCCTTTTTAGTTTTTAAACATCCAAATAAATAAATAAACTGAAAAATATAAATTGCTGCAAAAACCCAAAATCCAAAACAATCAGAGATATGTCTAATTTTAATAATAGTTAAAACAAACCTAGAAATATTTTTTTAAATATCCAAATAAATAAACAGAAGAAAAAAAGCAAATGAATATCACAATAAAAAAATCAATAAAATTTTTTGAGGAAAAGCAGGGAGTTATCATTTTGTTAACATGGAACATAAACATAAATTGTTTTTGTTTATGAACAATTTCTCATATTATATGGTGAATGTTTCTTACAATTTAAGGGGGAATATCAATTGGAAAAACAAATTAACAAATAAATTCTGAAAATTCAACATACGGAGTTGGTCAAAATATGCCATCTTGAGTGAATGTTTCATTGAGAAATTGTTCATAAACACGAAGCAAATATATAACCGTGCTCAATAGATTTGAAGAAGAAAACCCCATAGGCATGTTAATCGGGGTCCAAAAATCCGTGCACAGAAATCCTAAACACAAAGTTCGGCACTCAGCCTTTTTTGGCATCGCCTTCGTTGCCATAGCTGGGAAGATGCACTCGCAAAACCCGTAGATAATTTACAAATTTAATTGCTTGGTGTTGAAGATGAGAAAGAATTTCTTTTTTTTAAGGAGAAGAAGACAGCGGTCGAGACAATTAGAGAGAAATGGAGGAAATATTGTACAAATACTAGAATTTTAATGAAAATAAGATATGAATTTTTTTTAATATTTTCTATCTATGCGAAAAATTCAAAAATGTAATATTTTAACACAAACCACCACATGTTGACAACTCAAATTGCGTAGCTACCAAATAACAATATGTGTCATTTAAAGCAATGTCTAGCTGATACATAAATTAAAGTGTCAAGAAAATTAACAAATAGAGTGGACATCGATCGATCAATAGTATGAAATGTACACAAATATCATGAATAATAATTATGGTATAAATTAACAAATAAGCATGATGATATTCAAAAATCAAACGCGCGGTTCAGTCATCCTCGACTTATTTAACACTTGGCATTTTCATAATCCATATCATAATTCAATTTTCCAGTAATACTGCCTTTTTTGTATTTTGACATTGTAATAATAATATGAATGCGCTTTTAGAATAATAGGATACAATGGAATTGAAAGGTCCTGATCAACAGTGAGTTAGGTCAACAACAAAAACCAAAAGAAATTCTAATTGTTGGAGGGGACCAGGGACCATATGGACCATGGTACAAATTATTCTCTGAAAGGTCTTATTACTGATTATGATCATATATATAGGCTTTGTCTGTTTGTCCAACAGTACTTTTGGAATGGAAAGATGGCAAAAGTTTAGTCCACGAAGCACGAAATTGATAGACAATATTTAGTTAGATTTCTATTCAACAAATTAAATGCTTTTAACCATCTCATGCATTTTCATATCCTCAGGAATCCAATTACTTTATTCTTTCTTTCCAAATATGTTCTCAGATTTTTAATTTCTCTCTCCTCTCAAACATGGGTTACTTTTGGAAAATAGAAGAAAGAAATCTTCAAAATATATTGTTATAATGATGGGTTATAGTTCTCATTTGTCATATAGGATTGAAAATTTTTATTTTTTATTTTACATGTTTAATCATATCTGAAAAATATACGATAATATATTATTGTATTATATTTAACATTAAATCATATATGAAAAGTGGATAATATGTATTATAATATTATATTTAATAATATTTAATAAGTTAGTTGTAAAAAGTTGTTCGTTGAGAATTTGATTTTTAATCTTACAACACAACGAGCATCAATATTCGAAATATCGCATCCAGTATTACGAATGTTATTAGGACAATATTTTAAAAACCAGACCGGTGAACGAACCGGTGTCCCCACCGGTTCATGGTTCAACCGATCGGACCGGTTCAACCGCCGATCCAACCGGTATTAATAAAATCATAATATTCTTAATTATATAGTATGAATTATTATATAATGTATTAATATAAATATTGATTTGATTCGTATTTGAAAAAATTAATTAATTTATTAAATAAACATGCTTAAATTATTTATACTCTATTAAACATATTAATGTAATTTTTTGTTATGTGATATATTAGTCATACACCACTATCTTAATTATTAGTCTAGATTATTAAGAGAGATAAAAGTAGAAAAATGGAATTGACCGAAAATAATTTTTTTTCATATCGCTTAATTGAGTTCCATAGATCATTAATATAATTATGTCAATTTAGTTGAATCATACACATTATTTTGCACATAAAAGATGGTTTAACCGGGTTTTTTGCCGGTTTTCAGCGGTTTAACCGGTTTAACCGCTAAAATGGTTTTATAAGTGTGATCGGACCGGATCAATGGCCGGTTCCCGGTTGAACCGGCCGATCCGGTCCGATTTTTAAATCATTGTGTTAGAATAAGCAGGCCCTATATATCAGGTCCATCATAATCGTCTGAATAATAAATAAAGTTTAGTACTGTTATTATATAACTAATATCTCACTTACATAAAAAGGAAATATTGATGGCCAAACTCGTTGGTATATTGTCAGCATGTACTCATACCAACGACTTGTTGACGATTTTCACCTGTCAGTATATTCTTTGTTGGTAAAAGAAATTCGATGGGTTCAATTATCTGTCGACATTGTTACTCACGGAATAATGACGGGCACGCCTATTGGGACTCTTAACGACTACTGATGCATTATCTGTCGGCATATATGGACGGCGGCTTATGGCATCAGGTCGTCGATGATTACCAATGATTATTGCCACCAACAAATGCTAACGTGCTACTGTCCATTGACAATTTTGATTATTAAAATTATATTGACATGCATATTATCGTCAGTGTTATTATATTTTTTTTCACATGTTTATATTTAAATGTTAAAGATTACAACACACACAAAAAAAAGAAATCAAATATTTAACTATATTTATGAAATATATCGTTTAAGTACAACAAACTGAAGCATAATTAATTAGTTTACAACAAACTCAGTTTAATGTCTTAATAACACTATGAGTGGGGAGGAGGGGGCGAGGAGGATGAGGCTGCTGAGGCTGAACTACAAGTTAAGACATGGCTATGGCGAGACCCACACGTATCTAATGCCTCAAAATATTCGAGAACTCCATCTAGGTCCTCACATGTGCCTCGCGGAGCTCCTGTAGCTGCTTGTGATGTCTTCTCGGACGCCTATGTTTGAGACTCGACCTGCTTCTTATAATTCTTGAATTGTGTCAGGAGTTGCGTGAAACGGGTTTCAGCCTAAGAGGATAAGTTGGCATCTCCAGATCTCTTTGTACCCACAAGCTTCTGGAAGCATTAGTGCCAAAACGCTGGCCCTTATTCACCCTACAGCGTCTAAATAGATCTTGTCCTCCTCAACGTCCATGTCCTATGATGTAGCACGCCTCTCCTCCAGACATCTCTGAAACTCCGCTTAAAATATTTTGGTTGATATATATCTATATCTATATCTATATTATATATATTATGTGGGTGGGTGGGGGGAGTGGATCCAATGAGTTCACTTTTTATAGTGAGTCCGTCGGGCCAAATTACAATCATCCAATATACAATCATCCAATACATTAGATCTAATAGATATAAATTACTTTAAAGGATAGATACATTCGTCTTTCTAACTGTGCATTAATAGATTTATAAATATGCACCAAGTGATATTTTAATGAATATTAATATTATTAATTAATATAAATTAAATCATTTATATTTTCTGCACTCAATTAATAACTCTCCTCTATTGAGATTTCTCTGTAATTCCCAAAAAATACAAATATTATCAAAATAAATTAAATCATATTATTTCTTGCTATCTAAGAAATATACTCATAATACTTTTCTCAATAAATTTGTATATTTAAAAGTTTGAGTTGAGATTATTTCGAAAAACAAATAAAAAATCAAAAACAAAAATCACTGCACATGTACAAGTATATTGATGCACAATTAGAATGATAACGATGTTTGCATCGGTTTTCAACAGTTGTGTGTGTGTGTCTCAAAATCATAACATAATTAGTATTCAAAACACATATATACTTATAACTATCTCCTCTAATTTTCAGTCAGTAAATGTCACTGGGTTTTGATGCATAGTAAAAAAACCTCGTATGCAACTCTACTTGTGTCCACACGTTTTACCAATAAGTGAGAATCTTAAAATTACATAATCACTCACGATTTAAATACAAACATAAATATAAATTTACTTACGAGCTGATTAGCATGACCAAACCCAGACCAAGACCTGCCTCTACACTTCGATATCCTAGTATCAGGGCCGTCGGGCTCGTACATCTTATTTTTGCTTGTCTTTTGGAACCTCTCAACTTCCTTTATTGTCGTTCACTCAACTTGTCACCTCTTCCAGACGACATCGTCTACGCTCGGGGCCCATGTCCTCTTAGCGCTCCACGTCTGCTTATACTCGTTTAGGTTGTTGGACAACTAATAACTCATAGACATAAAATGCAGACCTCACGGGTTCCTCAAATATAGAGTTATGTCCCAATAACAACAACCCTACAAAACAACAATTATATACATGTGTGTTACAATTGAAAAAAGAATTATAGTTAATTACCAAAAACCATGGCCACCAAATCTCACAATGTGACTTAGGGATATACTCGTATCTCCACCCATCGTGTCTAAAGTAAGGTGTTTAAGTGTATAGTGAAGAATTAATATAATTGATTTGTGGATAATCAATGGATTACCAATATAATTTAACATGCCACGCAACACACACACACACACACATGTGTGTGTGTGTTCAACACAACATTCACTTATTACCATGCACATTTTTAATACTTTTTAAGATCATCACCACATTTCAAAAAACTTTAAAATCTATTATTGGAGGGACAAAACTTCTATCCAGTATCGTAAACCACGTCATCACCGACGTAATCACAATATGTATGCTCTTCACAATTCAAACACACACACACAAACACACACACACACACACACACACACACAAAAGATTCACTGATCACCACATTATTTCAAAACCACAACCACACAAATTTTAAAAAAAATTTTAAACCACAAACATATTTCAAAAAATTTTAAAATTCGGGGCTTCGTATGTCCTGTTATTAGCGATGTCACTGAAACATTGACCAATTATACATATATATTCTTCACAATTCAAAACTAACACAACATTCAACGATCACCGCTTCATTTCAAACCATCACCTCATTTTAAAATTTTTGAAACCAACACCACATTTTCAAAAATTTTGAAATCAATTATTGAAGGAAGGAACCCTCCTCCCAGCATCGTACATCACGTTATCACCGACGTCACCACAACGCTAACCTATTACAAAATCATTCAAAAATCCAATATCCAATCGCAACACAAATAAATCCACAAATATGTATACAATTATTTATAACTAATGGATATAATTTGAAATATCATTAATTAATCAAATAGTTAACATCTTACATAATTCAAAGCTTGCCTTTTGAAAATAGCCCTAATTAACTAAATAATTACAACTGAACCCTAAAATAACTCAAATCTTGAAATCAAACCTAATTATCTAATTAATTTCAATTGACCCTAAATTAATCCTAGTTCTGAATCAAACCTAATTTTTTAATTAATTATATTTCAACCCTAATTTTCAAAATAATTTGGAATGATACCCGAAACTAACTCCACTTTTCGAAATAAGTCACAATTATCTAATTAATTACAACCACACCCCAATTTTCAAAACAAAAATTAATTAAACCCATAACTAAACCTAATATTAGAAATAAACTTTAATTATCTAATCAAGTATAGTTAAATACTAATTTCGAAATAAATTTTTATTAAACCCAAAACTAAACCTAGCTGTCAAAATAAATCTCAATTATATAATTAATTAAAATCACACCCTAAATTTCAAAATAAATTCTAATTACACCCCAAGCTAAACCTAATATTGGAAATAAACCATAATTATATAATTAATTATGATTAAAATCTAATTTTATATAATTACTAATTATACACAAACTTTCCTTATTTTTGAGATAAACCCTCATTATCTAATTATTTATAATTAAAACCTAGTACTTAAAAATAACCCTAATTAACTAAATACTTATAATTTAACCCAAATAAACCCAGTTTTTTAAAATATTTTATATAAGCCTAAATCTAAACTAAAATAAAAAATCAAAATTAATAAATATATACACAATAAATCAAAGGAAATAAGTAATAATTATTAACAACACAACATTTACCTGTGGCGGCTGGTGAGTGACGGTGGCCAGCGGTGGCGGCGAGAGCTAGCAGCCTTTCTGGAAGAGGATTAGACCGGAGAGGGCCGGGGCGGGATTCAGTGGCGAGCGACCAAAAGTAGTGGTGGTCAGTAACAAGTTTGAATGACCACCTTCCTTTTTTTATTCTTCGTACTTTTTTCTTCTCTCTTTTTTTCCTTCATTTTCTTTTCCGTTTATGAAATAAAGACAACCTCGTAAGGGCTATTTTAATTTAGATTTTACAAACGATACATCCATCGTCGGTGTGCCATCAAAA
Source organism: Phtheirospermum japonicum (assembly GCA_014905375.1). Taxonomy (NCBI): domain Eukaryota; kingdom Viridiplantae; phylum Streptophyta; class Magnoliopsida; order Lamiales; family Orobanchaceae; genus Phtheirospermum; species Phtheirospermum japonicum. The sequence goes on along the minus strand of BMAC01000452.1, from coordinate 785,901 downwards.
TTTTATTTAATTATTTTTAATTATAATTTTACCGATGGGCCGTAGCCGTCAGTGTCCCATTGACATATTGTCAGCTAATTAGTGGCACTTTCAATTGGCGTCATTTACCGACGGAAAATGCGGTGACGGTCAATGCCCATCGACATTTACCCCGATGTTGACAATTGTGGGCAAATCATCAGTATATAAGGAGACCTACGATTGTCACCGAAACCCACGGGTATTGCCCTTTGTAGTGTTTATTGTTAGAATAATGTAGGTAATAAGACCTTTATTATTAGGAGCAATTACCAAATACTACATAGGAAAAAATATTTTTGTCAAATGCTCTAACTAATTATACAAAATGTCAAATAATACAATCATAATATACAATTATAATCTTAACCCTATTAAAAATAATATCAATAACAAACACCACCACCACTACTCCATTCCACCCGCCGCCGGCCACCCCTGCTAGCCCACCCGTCGCCGGAAAAGTTTTCGTTGATTTTTTTTTTGTCCAACAAACATAAAGTAAGAAATTTTACTATAAAGTAAAAGATTTTTAGTAAGAAGTTTTCTTATTTTTTCTTACATATAGTATGAAATTTTCAGTATAAAGTAGGAATTTTTCTTACTTCTTTGAACATAAATAAGAATGTCTTTTTTTAGGAAATAAAGTAAGAAATTTCACTATAAAATAAGAATTTTTCTTACTTTTTTCGAAATAATATAACAAACTTTATTACTTTATAGGATATAAAGTAAGAAATTTTCTTACATTTTCAAACATAAAGTTCAAAGATTCACTATAACGTAATATATAGTTGTATTAAATAAGAAATACATATTAAGCATGAAATTTTTTATTTTTTTTGGGCAAAAAAAAAGTGTATAATAAGTAAGAAATACATAACAATATTTTCACATCAAGCAAGAAACTTTTGCAATCAAGTAATTACATCTTGTCATCAAGTATGAATTTTTGGACATTATATAAGAAATATGTACATATAGTAAAAAACTCGAAAATATAGTAAATAATATTTTCGTTGACTGGAAATATTTTTGTACATATAGTGAGAAATATTTCTAGTGAACGAATATATTTTTGGACATTAAGTAAGAAATATTTGGATACATAGCAAAAATTTAAACATGTAGTAAGAAATTATCGGGGTTGAAAAAAAAAATAGACTGACTCCATTGATATATAGTAAGAAATTCAGACACAAAGTAAGAATTTGGGGGGAAAAAAACTCGCCCAAAAATAATTCTGGCAGTTGGAAATATTTCCGATGATCGGGAAAAAAAATCTAGCGATCGGAAAATTCTTCGGCCGGCGTACAGTCGCAGCTGGATTAGGCGGCAGCCACCTGCTGCCCCAATTATTATTATTATTATAATTATTTATTTATTTATTTATTCATAGTAAGGGTATTATGGTATATTCATATCATAATCTTGGATAATTTAACAAAAAATAAGAATTATTTAATCTAAGAATATTATTTTATATTCATATCATAATTATGAATTATTTAACAAAATATAAAATTACTTAATTTAAATTAAATATATGATTAATTGATAAATAAACCTTCACTCAATTAGATAATTATTAAACAATTTACCCTTATTATTAAATTGAGACTCTAAAGTCTGAGAATCTACGAAGACCGAGTTTATTGGTGGAATGGAAGGTACGGAATTCAGTTCCTTGAATTTACTGACATTGAAATACAATCGAACTCAAGAAAAGAAGTTTTTGGCCTTTTCAAATAAATATGATATCTATCATCCTTGAATTCGCAATTTACGTCTTGAAATTAATCATTTCTTGAAACATGCATTAGAATTTCTTGAAATAAAAGCAAGTTTTTGTATTGATATATGCTAGTTGCTTTTTGAAAGCATGGTAGATATATAATTTTACATTACAACACTAATAATAAGTTGTCATCATGTTATTTCATATTATTATATTAGAAAAATTGGTTCTAAACATGAAATATCATGAAATTTTATTAAATATTTATTTTATAGAATTTTGTGAAATTTATGGATAATTTCATGGATTTTGTTGGATTCTTATAGACTTTTATGAAACTATATTATAGAATTATGTTGATTTTAATAGAATTCATTAAAGTATTAGAATTATTATAACTCTTTTCTACAAAAATAATTATCAAAACTTGGGAGAGTATACAAATTACAATAATAATATTTATTGTACAAAATTATCATAAAAATATAAACTATTGGGAAAAGACATAATATTATGCTACCTATTCCTTAAATAATTAATTTTTCTTTTTCAGATAATCAATTTTAAATTTACTTATTTTTATAAACTCAACAACACTGTTCGTTTCCCTTAATTTGTTTATAACAATATGAATGTTATGACTTCCTACTCAATAAGTAAAAAATATAATTTAAAAAAATAAACAAACTATGATGATAAAAAATATAAAGTTTAACATTGTCTTTATTCTTAAACGGAAGAATATTTCATATTTTATAAACTAAAATAAATAAAATTAATAATAAGATCTTATTATACTTTATGTGCAAATATGATAATGTGATTAATGTATCATATTCTATTGAATATGATGATTTTTAAAGAATTGTGGGAAGAAATAAATAATTTTCATTTGCACGAATATTTTTTTCTTATAGATTGATTATATATATATATATATATATATTATATATATATAATATATATATATTATTTGCAAAAATTAGAAAAAAAATAAGTGAATAATTATTTTAATAATAAAGTGATAGAATAATATATATTATATATATATATATATATATATATTATGTGTGTGTGTGTGTGTGTGTGTGTGTGTGTGCGCGCGCGCGCGCGAGAAAAAAAAATATATATATATAATATATATATATATATATATATATATATATATATATATATATATAAATTAATTTTAATGTGAATAAATAAGGTGAATTTCATAAGATTATTAGGGTGAGATGTAAGAATTTGGTAGAAATTGTGTAAGTTTATTTTTATCATAAAATTTAATAGAATTTTATTGAAAACCATCATTTAATAAAATGCACAAGATTCTAATATAAATTGATAATGACGAAATTCTATAAAATCTATTAAATTTCAAATCGAGAACACGGAATTTCATGAAGTTTACATAATTTTAAATTAACAATACATAAAATTATATAAAGTTTTAATTTCTACTTAGTTTTACACCAGGGATACTTCACTTAAACTTAGTATAAACGACAAACCTTATACATGTCATTTTAATATTTATTGGTGTATTGTACAACGTGTTATTTTAACAAAGTTGTGCTGTTGAAATAAATGACCTGCATGGACCTGCTCACCTCACAAGGATTTCATGCATATGTGATCAGTTCTGCCAGCTTCACTTTTGTCCTATACCTCTGATTAGCTGTCAAACAGTGTTAGGATCTTGTGTAGCATATACTGTTAAGCCATTGAGTCGTTATCTAGGTTTCTGTTTAGCCTATAGCTAGCGTACACGTGTCTACGTCAAGCAGACGATCCTAGTCTCAGCAGCCCTATTTAATGCTATCGTTTTCATCTGTAAATGAATGAAGAATATGTAGCTTTATTCATCAGCTTTCTTGTTGCCCTTTCTTAATGTTTGTTTAAGCTTTTAACATGGTATCAGAGTAGGTCCTTGAACCTGTCTCTGGTGCTACTGTCCCACATCTTATTTAATAATCTTGTCTGCATTATGTCATGGCTGATTCACCACCTTCAAATCCCTGATATGTTGTTCTCAACAACACAAATACAAATCTACAAATAGTTCAGTCTCAGTCTCAGCTACTCACAACCAAACTCTCTGATTCAAACTATCTCATCTGGAAACAACAAATCCTTACAGATGTAAGAGGTTATGGCCTTGAAGATTATCTCAATGGATCTGTATCCGTACCACAAAAAATCATTAAGAGCACAGAAAATCCTGATGCCCTAATTTTTAATCCAGAATTTCTTGCTTATCAGAGACAAGATCAGCTGCTTGCTTCATGGTTACTATCATCCTTATCAGAGGGCTTTTTGGCTCTCATAGTTGTATTAGACACCTCTCATCAGATGTGGAAAGCCTTGGAGATAAATTACTCAAGTCAAGTCTTAGCCAGGCAGATGCAGTATAAGCTACAACTAACCACAATGAAAAAAGGTAATCTTTTCATCAGAGAATATCTCAATAAGGTAAGATTGTGTTGTGATGCATTGGCCTCTACTGGACAGGGAATTTCAGAGTCAGATAAAGTTATGCATATACTTTCTGGTCTTGGTAGTGAATATGACTCCGTGGTTGTCTCTGTTACTTCTAGACCTGAGCTGTTCATTGTGAATCAAGTTAATGCTCTTCTATTGAGTTTTGAGAACAAAATTGAAGCTGCCAATCCTGCTATTATTGATGATAGTAGCACCCTAGTAGCTAATATAGCTTTTCAGAGTAACAAAATAGAAAACTACCCTTCTTATCAAAGTACTAGAGGAAGAGTAAATTACTCTAAGGGAGCTGGTAGACAAAGTATGGGTAGAGGAAGAGGTAGGAATACCTACAACAAAGTTGCTTGTTATATTTTCCATTACACAAATCATACTGCTGAGAAATGTTATTACATAGGAGATTTGAACTTTGTTCCCAATTCTTCAAGTCAAAATCAAAGTGCTAGGCAGTTCAATAACAGTAACTACAACCCTATAGCTATGGTTGTTGCTCAAAGTCAGGACAACAACTATGTCGTCTTAGATACTCTAAATTGGTTCCTAGACTCAGGAGCTACAAACCATGTTACTTATGAGATGTCAAATCTCAATACTATCTCTGAATATCATGGCTCAAACAAGCTGCATATGGGAAATGGAACAGGTCTGACTATTTCACACATTAGTAACTCAGTACTTAAGTCCCCTCATTGTGCATATGTTTTGTATCTCAAGAATTTATCACTCGTTTCTTGCATCACTAAGAATCTTATGAGTGTATCTTAGTTTGCTCAAGATAATGCTATCTTCTTTGAGTTTCATCCTACTTTTTGCATTGTTAAGGATCAAGCTACGGAGGTACCTCTACTTCAAGGGAAACTTAAGGATGGATTGTATCAGTTTGAATTCAGAACCAAATAAGATCAAGGGAAGTCTCAAGCATCCAGGTGCTCCACTATCTTCAATAATGCTGTTGTTTCAAATAAGTTGATGGTGAATAAACCCTTAGTTTATCTTTCTGTGTTTCAAAAATGACCAAATATGTGTGTTTGGCATCAAAGATTAGGACATTCAACTATTGAGGTTGTTGAAAGTGTTCTGAAGTCTTGTAATTTATCCCTTAATAATAATATAATAATCAGTTGCCTTTGTGTGATGCTTGTTTCAAATCTAAAATACATAAGCTACCATTTACCGAGTCTCATACTACTTACTGTCATTCCTTTGAACTAATTCACAGTGATCTCTGGGGGCCATCACCTGTGCATACTTATTCTAATCACATGTATTATATAAGTTTTGTTGACCAGTATACTAGATACACTTGGGTTTATTTCCTGAAAATAAAAAAATGAGGCCTTCTCTGCATTCATTTAATTCAGTAAGTTAGTGGAGAATCAGTTCAAAACTAAAATCAAGAATTTGCAAAGTGATGGTGGTACAAAATCTCTCAGCTTTGCTCCCTTCTTACATCAACAAGGAATCCAACACAAAATTTCATGTCCCTATACCCCACAACAGAATGGTCTTGCTGAAAGAAAGCACAGACACATTGTTGAAGTAGCCTTGGCACTCTTAGCTCAGTCTGGTATACCACAATTCTATTGGATTGATGCCTTCAGAACAGGAGTGTATCTTATTAATAGACTCCCTACAAAGGTGTTGAAGGATAAATCTCCATATCAATGTTTGTACTCAATTTCACCAGATTATACTCAGCTCAAGGTGTTTGGGTGTCTTTGCTACCCCTACACCAGACCTCTTAACAAGCACAAACTTCGGTTCAGATCTTTGCCCTCTACTTTCATTGGATATTATGATAGCTACAAAGGTTACAAAGTTATTTTCCCTCAGGAAAAATGATTGTAACCAGACATATCCTATTTGAGGAGACCAATTTCTCCTATATCAACAAAGCCTTAGAGAGAAACCATCCTGCTACTTCAGAACCCTATAAGCTACCTGCTCCTCCTATAATAACAGCATCAAAATCATCAATGTCACAACCTACCAGTCAATACTCTCCACATCATAGTCCCTCTACATCCAGGTCATCAAATGAGCACATTACTAAGCCTTACTCTCCCTTAACAAGTGCAAGCACCATACCCCTTGTTGTGGATCTTCAAATTGACAACAATAGGCAACTCTCTACCCCATCTCCCAAACCTAAACATCACGTGATAACAAGGTCTAGAGTAGGTGTCTTTAAACCCAAAGCTCTTGTTTCAGTTCACATAGAGCTTCAACCATCCTCAAACAAGGATGCTTTTGAGTTGGAAAATTGGAGGGAGGCAATGCAGGCTGAATATTCATCCTTGATAGAAAACAAAACCTGAGCCTTAGTTCCTAATCGCTCAAACAAACCAATTGTAGGATGCAAATAGATTTACAAGATCAAGAGGAATTCTGATGGCACCATTGCCTGATACAAAGCCAGATTAGTGGCCAAAGGGTATACAAAAAATCCTGGAGTTGACTATAAGAAACCTTTAGCCCAGTCATTAAACCTATCACCATCAGAATTGTGTTGAATCTTGTTGTGACTTTAAATTGGAAAATAAGGCAGTTAGATGTTAACAATGCCTTTCTTAATGGGGTTTCGGAGTAGGACATCTACATGCAACAACCACCAGGCTTTAAAAGTTAAGATAATCCTAATCTTGTGTGCAAATTGAAAAAGGCCATCTATGGCTTGAAATAGGCTCCAAGGGCTTGGTAATGCAAGCTAAGGCAAGAACTCTTCAAAGGCTGATCCCTCATTGTTCTTCAAGATCAAAGATCAAAGCTACATTCTTGTTCTAGTATATGTGGATGACATTATTGTCACATGGAATGCTGGTTCTAAAATAAACAGTCTCATTCAAGGCTTGAATCGAAGTTTTCCCTAAAAGATCTAGGATTCCTGCATCACTTTCTAGGAATTGAGGTCAAACACAGTAATCAGGGACAACTACATCCCTCTCAAAGCTAATTTATCAGAAGCCTACTACAGAAATTTGGCATGTACAATGCAAAAGGGATAGACACACCCATGGGGTCCAAGGCCAGGTTTTCAAAGTACATTGGGAAAACAATGTACATGCAACAACTTACATAAGCATAATTGGGGCCCACAATACATTACTATAACAAGACCTGGAATCACATTCAATGTCAACAAACTCAGTCAGTACATGCAGAACCCTATTGGAAAGGCCTGCAGAGAACAATTAGATATCTGGCAGGCACCAACACCTATGGTCTTAAGTTCATCAAGTCATCACATCTTGATATCACTGGATACTCAGACTCAGACTGGGCCACTAACATGGATGATAGGAAGTCTGTTTCAGGATTCTGCATCTATCAGGTCAAAATCTCATAACTTGGTGTTCCAAAAAACAATAATCCATCTCCAGGTCTATTACTGAAGCTGAATTCAGAAGCTTATATCATTGCTCCCCTGATGTCATTTGGATTACATATCTACTCAAAGAGCTGCAGATTCCCTTGAAGACTACTCCAGTCATCTGGACTGATAATATTGGTGCTGAAGCCCTAACTGAAAACTCTGTCTTACATTCAAAAGCCAATCACATTTAATTGGATCTGTATTTTGTTCAAGACAAAGTGAATCAAGGCTTGTTCAAAGTTCAACATATACCCTCAGTTGATCAATCTGCAGATATACTAACAAAACTCTTACCTGATCAATCTTTCATCTTGATCAGGTCCAAATTAAATGTTGTCCCCTCACCATGCTCAGATCGAGGGAGGCTATTGAAATAAATGACCTGCATGGACCTGCTCACCTCACAAGGATGTCATGCATACGTGATCAGTTCTGCCAGCTTCACTTTTGTCCTGTACCTCTGATTAGTTTAGGATCTTGTGTAGCATATTCTGTTAAGTCATTGTTATATAGGTTTTTGTTTAGCCTATAGCTAACTTACACGTGTCTAGATCAAGCAGCTGATCCTAGTCTCAGTAGCCCTATTTAATGCAGTTGTTTTCATTTGTAATGAATGAAGAATATGTAGCGTTATTCATCAGCTTTCTTGTTTCCCTTTATTAATGTTTGTCTAAACTTTTAACACGTGCCCATAAACACGAGCCTATTTCTATATTTACAACGACCAAATCGTCATAATAAATGAAAAAAATGGCACAACATTTGTCAGTATATTTGAAATAAAAAAGAAACTGAATAATAATAAAAATAAAAAAGAGAAGCGGTATTTTTGTTTTGTTGTGTCTCTATTTGAAAGAAAAAAGAAACTGAAATTATAAAATAAAGAAAAGAGAATCGACATTCTTGTCCACGGATGCGGAGCAAGCCCATTTAAGGCTCGCGGCCCGCAAGTGTTGCAAGGAAGGAGGGGCAACTTGCCTCTCTACTGAAGTGGCACATGTTACATTTCTGCATTAGTTCAAATAAAATAGGCAATTTTTTTTTGTCCAGTAAGTGACCACTCTTTGATATTAAGTCCGATTTTGGGTCACATTTGTAAATTAGTCCACTAAGTGGACTAAATGCTGATTTTTGGTCCACTGACCGCCTGGAGCACGTCATCTTTACCGGAAAGCTGACGTGGCCACTTACCAAAAAAAAAGAAAATTGAAGGCTGACTGGACAATGCTTGGACTATTTTTTTCAGTCCGGTAAGTGACCACTCTTTGAAATTTAGTCCGGTTTTGGGTCACACTTGAAAATTAGTCCACCAAGTGGACTAAATGCTGATTTTTGGTCCACTGACTGCCTGGACCAGGTCATCTTTACCGGAACGCTGAAGTGGCCACTTACCAAAAAAATATCGAAAATTGAAGGCTGACTGGACATTGCTTAGACCATTTTGGGGTCAATCTTTTAGATTCCATCAGTTTAGAAACCCTAATTAGACTTTGAAAGAGAATTCAAAAGAAATAAAAAATGACTATACTTTAGTTCTTGAAATTCTTCCATGGAATCCATATATATGAACCAACCAGAGGGATACTTGTCGGGAGGTAACCTAGTGTGTAAAGTGAAGAAGAGCTTGTATGGTTTGAAATAGGCTCCGAGACAGTGGTACAAGAAATTTGATAAGTTCATGCTTGATATTGACTTCGTCTGATGCAATGCTGGCCATTGTTGCTACTTCAAGAGGTTTGATGATAGTTATATCATATTATTGCTATATGTTGATAGCAGGTTCTTGTGCTCGAGAAGTGGATAGAGTGAATAAACAATTGTCACAACGGTTTGCTATGAAATACTTTTGAGACGCCAAGCAGATTTTGGGTATGCGAATTACTTGAGGCTTGGTGGGAGGAAAATTGTATCTTTCTCAGGCGGAGTACATCGAGAAGGTGTTGAAAAGATTCAACATGGAGAATGTCAAGCTAGTGAGTATCCCGCTAGGTAGTTATTTCAAACTATCTAGAAAAGAGTCTCCTAGCAGTGATGAGGAGCGTGCCCATATGCAGAGGGTTCCATACGCTTCCGCTTGGTAGCATCATGTACGCAATGGTGTGCACGAGACCAGATATTGCTCATGCGGTGGGAGTGGTTAGTCATTTTATGAGCAATCCGGGTAGACAATATTGGGAAGTAGTGAAGTGGATCCTTAGGTGTTTGAGAGGCACCAAAGAAAGAGCCCTATGTTTTGAGGGTAAATGCGTTGAGCTAGCAGGATACACAGATGCAAATTTAGCATCAAGCGACCTTGACAAAAGGAGAAGTACTACCGGGTATGTATTTACTTTGGGTGGTACAGTGATATCTTGGGCTTCTAAGTTGCAGAAGGTTGTGGCTCTATCTACAGCAGAAGCAGTGTATGTAGTAGTGACAGAGTCTAGTAAAGATATGGTATGACTGCAAAATTTCTTGGGTGAGTTGGGGAAAGAGTAGAAAAATGATATCCTCTACAGTGATAGTCAGAGTGCTATTTTCTTGGCTAAAAATCCAGCATTTCATTTAAAAACAAAGCACATTGAGTTGAAGTATCAATACATACGTTATCTCTTAGAGGAGAAGATCTTGCAGCTAGCGAAAATTCGTGGAATTGACAATCCTGCTGATATGTTGACTAAGGTTGTGATCTTAGATAAGTTGAAAATATGCATGACTTCAGTTGGGCTTGTAACTTGAGAGGAAGGCTTGGCGCTGCTGAAGTTATGAGTTACGTTGAGAAGATGTAAGAATGTTTACATTCGAGATCATGAGTTAGTGTAAATAATCTGATAAATATTGTCTTTGTTACTATCTTTATGATGAATATAGAATATCATCGTCCAATGCATTGACACGACTTATTCATTAATTGACACAACATATTCATTCCTAAAGTTGATTATGTATAACAATAACATTCAACTTATTAGCATGACTATTGTCGTGCCAATATATCGACTGATCTATCGGTACAAGATTGAGCTTATTATCACCAACTATTATTGTACTAATATTACAACATACCTATTAACACGTCCAATAACATAATTGATATATAGTCTACATATAGGCATGACTGTGAGTCGATTGTCGTCTCAATTTTATTGTAAGGTCACTAGGCTGGGCAACAGATGTTGTAATAATTGCTAAATATAAATTATATGATCATTAGGACAAACTATTGGGCTGCTTCCACAGATGGCTCCATTGATTAAGCATAATTAGGCCACACCTCCATTTGTTTTTTAAAACTCTTATATTAGTGTCTAAGGAAATAAACACACTATTTATATACGTACACTCTGCTAAATCGTCTAAGATTTAGTTTTTTGTTTTCGTAAGCTTACTACAAAAAGTTTGTTTCATTAAAGTTAATGAAGATTTTTGTCTTGTAATATACGAAATACCATTTTAAAGCAGACTTGAACACACATGTTTTGCTAAAAGATAAAATGGAACACATATATATACGAATAATATCTTTTAAGATATATGAAAATTAATGAAAGTGAGATATATTAATGATTGCTCTAAGACAACTTCAAATTTTGCAAATAAAAAATTTAAAAAGTTGCTGAATAAAATAAAAAAGGATTAAACTATCATTCACATTAAGTCAAAAGAAGTAAAAAGAAACTAACCAAGTTTGGCCAGATAACCTTTCTTGTGTTACACCAAACTTTATCTTTCTGCGTTCGAATGATGGTGTTCACTAAATTTTCCTTAAAAATCCCACAAGTTAAATTTTCTTATCTTCCCAGACTGAAACAATGATTACTATGAAGAAGAAACCCCACCCTTTTCACTTTAATTTTGCACAATGAGAACTAGAAGATTCTGTCCATAAAGGAAGAGTCTAAGCAAATAAAAATAAATTAGCTGACAGAGAAAATGATCTAACAGCTAAGATTTTCTGGCATGAAATTGATTGATTTTTTGAATTCATTTTGATTTTTTCTATCATCTCAAAAGATTCAAGAACTTTAATCATTTCTTCTCGGAGACCATGCAAAAGAGCGAGCTCTTCGTTTGCCTTGTAACTTTCTTTACGTTGAAAAAGGTCCTTTTGCTCAATATTTGGAAAAAAGAAATTCATCTTTTAATCAAAGATTTTGAATGGAAAGAAGGGTGTCAATTCTCATCTTCTTTTCTTTCCAAAACCGAGAAAAAAAAAACACCACAACTGAACATATATCTAATGATGAATGAATTTTCCTTTTGCATTTTTTTTCTTAAATTTTTTTATATGATAATGAGGAACCGTCCCTGAGTGTGCGCTTGGTAAATTCACATGTGTAGCGTAATATCTTTCAAATCAGTAAATTATACCGTGACTAGAATCCATCTTGCAACATGAATTCTACTGTATTTTATTAGTCGTTACTTTTTTGTCCAATTCATTAGTCGTAATTATCATTTTATGCTAATTTTAAAAATTATTAGTATTATAAATATAAATATTAAATGATCCTAATATTATATTTTTAAAAAAATTAAAAATATAAAATGATAGGAATAGATTTAGTAAAGTAACATTTAATTCTTATTGTTAAAGTAAAACATAATATTAATACTCTCTTAAAAATATAAATGCTGCATATAAAATGAGACTATTTTTTTTATACGACACGTAAAACGTGACAAAGGTGTATATAATATACGTATATAGTGTGAAGGGAATATTTTGATTGAATTCTAAGAGAATTAGGAATCTAATATGTTGATTGATACATATAAGATTACTAAAACTTTTATTTCCTTTAGAAATTTATTTTATCTAGATATTTATTATAACGTTAGGAGTCTTATTTTTTTTAGATATTATTCACTTTCTTACCAAATATATTAGTTATTAATTGTTTAGGAAAGTTTTTATACTTATCTTATTTTGTATTTATCTTGTATATTATTAGAATTAATTTAGGTTGTAATTATCTTTCTCATAACTTAGAATTTTGAATGTTGCAACATTTCAGTAATGTTTCAATTAGATCTTGTCCGGCAAGCTATTGATAAGGTAAACTATACTTGTCATGATTATTAGGAGTCTTAAATTTTATCTTCTTATTTAAAGTGTTTATTTGCAATATATTATGTAAATATTCTTTCCTTCTTTTGTATGACTCTTTACAAGCAAGAATGTCTATATAAATATGAGGACTAGCTCTACAACTTGAAGACCCTGAATACGCTGAGAAATATACGAAGAAAATATTAGAGTTGAGAGTTGGAGCGATTTATTCGATCAACACCAAACCTATCCAAACGCAGACGTTACTGCCCGTGCCGCAGCATGCGCACTAACATCCTGTTGAACGAATTACTTTTCGTTCATGCTTTTGCGTTTTTTTTAAGATCCAATCATAAAGATTGTGATTCTTATCTTTTGGAAGAGTAGTGCTGATTTAAAACAATATTACTCGATAGGAGTGTTTCGTAGTCTTTACTTGTTTATGTTTTCATGTGTAATCTTTGATACACTTTTCTAGTAAAGATGTTTTCGGCCTGGAGGCACGACTACAATGATTTATTCTTTATAGTTAAAAGTTTTAAAAGCTTGTGTTTTTTATTTAATTCTGTCGCTATTTTGTTTACACTTTGCACAAAACACACGTGCTTTCTTTGATTGTTCTAATAGTTTTTTTTTTATTCATGAACAACTTAGTAAATTAGGGCTTGCTATTCTTTCAAGTGGTATCATGAGCGGGCACTTGACAACACTAAGTGTTGATCCCAAGTGCAAGCTTATAGATTCGCCTATTTGTTCTAAGTGTCGAACACCTTTTATTGAATCTACTCTTGTTAATTTTAATTCCACTATATTTCTACAGAAGATGTGAAGGATGAGGACTCCGATGATAAGGACACCGAGGTGATGGAGGCATACGAGGATTTGTATCAAAGTTGGGTCAAGTTGGTTTAAAAGGCCAAATTCCTTACCAAGGAGAATGAACGATTGAGTTATGATAATGATGAGCTAAAAGCGTTTATCGCTCATTTGGAGGTGCTTCTCACAACAAAAGATGAACAACTTGGTAATGTAAAATCTAAACTTTACTTGTCTTCAATCTTTTAAGAGGACGAGTACCGGTAAGACTAGTACTCGATTTAAAACTCCTATTTTGTTAAATCAAAAGAAGCTTGTGAACACCAAGGAAAAGCTTTCCTAAATCCTCTAAAAATCGAAACGCCGCAAGCGTAAATATATATGTCATTATTGCTTTATATCTATACATATTAGACTTTACTATCGTAAACTTAAAGGTGAAACTGGTCATAAAAGGTCTGCTAGTCCAGTTTCGGACCCAGTGTTGAACACTGACCAACAACTCTCGTAAATTAAATTCTGTTTGGGTTCGCAAACCTGATGTGAATTATAATTTTGTTTATACTTCTTTTAAGTATATGATTGCACGGTCCTGATATTTTGACAGTGGTTTCTTGCATCATATGATGGGTACTCATAAGTATTTGATGGACTTTCAGATATACAATGGAGGAAAAGTGATTTACGGAGGTGGAGACCAAGGGAATATCATCAGTAAAGGGACGTTGAATGTTGAAGGCCTTCCTAAGCTTCACAATGTCTTCTTGCTGATGGACTTATGACTAATTTGATTAGCATAAGTAAACTCTGTGATAGTAATATGCATGTGCAATTTGTTAAACAAACTTGTAAAGTTTTTGATGATTCAAATGTTTGTTTTGTTACAGGTACAAGGATGGCGAATAATTTCTATCTTGTGTGTAAGGATGGTGTTGTACTTGTTAAACATATTAGTACTTTTACGAAGGGTCGTGGACAAAAACTTATTTCAAACTCTACTCAACCTTTGCACAAAATTTCTCAAAACTCTACGTTTTTGAAAACTCGAGTTAGCTCAATCTCTTTGATAGAGAACTTTAATTCTAAAACTCTTAAGTCTTTAGAATATCGTGCATGTTCTAATTTTTGTCACTTTGATTTTAATGTTTTAATACTTTAGCTAGAAGTATCTTTAAAGCTAGTTCAATTGACAATGAATTTAAGGAAGTAGAGACAGACTCTAATGTTGAGAAAAACTTATTTTTCAAAACTCAGAAGGGAGAAGTGGTCACTCTGTGTGCTGCTGTTCAGGATGTTGGTGGGAATATTGGTACACCCGAACCGATATTCAGTCCAGAACTTTTAGACTGTTATAATATTGGTTTAAATTCTGAAGTTCTGCCAGAAGCAGGTCTCCAGCATAGTGAGGGTGATATTTCTGTTAGACTTAATCTTGATAACTCCCTTGTTTTTCATAATACATTAGATAAGAGTAAAACAAAACTTGACGAGGTTCCTTTTATGGGTAATAAGTTTGACAAAATTGAATTTTCTTTTATAAAACATATTTTTCTTAAAGAAAAGTGTGTCGAGTTTTCATCGATACCAACCAACGTGAAGTGTTCTTTTAAGAAAAAATCAATTTCAAGAAAATGTCAATTTATTTCTCATTGGTATTCTGTTTTTAGAAACATTAAATTTTTTTTTGATGAAATTGAATCTGATCATGATCAAAAAAATTCTGAAAGTTTTGTGTTGGTGGAAATGTTAGTGTTTTCCAGTAACATTCCCAATAACACTCGAACCACTTTGGTTAAGAATTCTGATTCCACTTGTAATGTTGTCTAAACCCCACTTAAGTTAATAATACCTAGTTTATGGCTATTTTATAGTGGTTTTTTCCAATACTTGTTAAGTATTTTGGATTATTTGACTAATTGTGAGTTTCTGAATATAAGTCAAGTTTGTGTTTCTCTTGGTCTTCATGTTACGACAATTGGTAAATATACATTTAATGTTTAAGATTTACTCAAGGTTTATTATATTTTTAATACTAAAGGTCTTGTGGTTAATCACTTTAGTATAAATCAATATTGTGATGATGGTTTAGATGTGAAGTTTAGTAAAAACTCTTGTGAAGTGTTTGATGTTTCTAACACTTGTTCTCTTCCAGGTTTAAGAGCAGTTGGTCATCGTTACCTATTTCATAATATGCAATCTTGTTGTGTTGCCAATATTGATGTTCTTGGTTTATGGCACCAATGGGAAAGTGAATTTGAAAATGATTAAGAAATTGGTTAGATTTGAAGTTGCTTGTGTTTTACCCAAATTAAACATTAAAGTTAGTAGTGTCGAATTTTAATGGATAAATGCTAAACTAACTTATGATAATCATCTCATGAAGAAGGGTTTTTTAATTTCTAGTTATATTGCCTTGGATGTTGTCAATCCTATGAAATGTGAAAGTCTCTATGGTATGAAGTACTGTCTTATTCTTTTCAATGACTTTTTAGTCATTTGTATTGTTTTTGTTGATGAAAAATTGGATACTCTTAAATCACTTGAGTTTTTAAATATATGTTTTTCAAAGTGTACGGTTTGAGAGTCACCGGAATCTAGTTGAGTCATCATGTGATTTTTGAGAATGTTTCATTCTTGTTTGATAGAGTTGAATTTTCTCTTGAGTTTTCTAGACATTGGAATAGGTTGGTCAATAGTAAATATCAAACTTTTCAAAAAAAATCTAATGTTTTGTTAAGTTTGAACTGCATGACAAAAGTTGTTTATATAGAGGTACCAAACACTGCTTTATATTGTGTGTTTTTGAAAACTGGAGGTAGAAAAACTTCTTTCAAGTTACTTTTGAGTATTAAGCCCAGTCTCAAGAAATTTTATGTGTTCGGGTGCATTTGTATTGCTTTGAGTGATTTTTGTAATTGGTTTTGTTATTGAGATTTTCGCATGCTTATACCTCTCGTGTGTGTAATATTTGTACAAGAAAAATCATGAAAATCATTCATGTTGAGTTTAACGATCTTCCTGAATACAAGGAAGATTATTCCAACTTATTCACATTTTGTAAATCTTCCTCTTCTGTTGATTTACAAGTGTCTAGCTTGAACCTGTTTGTATTTTAAAAGATCAATTTTGGCACGCTTGAGAGTGTTTTGCCGGATGTGTTGCTAAGTGTTCCAGCATTTGGACCAACACCAGTCACGGCTGATTTTGAATCCAATTCTGCGGATATTATTCATTCTCAGGTGGAGGATGTTGTTCAGAACAGTTCTTCTAAATCTGACATTCTAAATTTGGTGTTACTGCAGGTGTTCCAACACTAGCATTAACATTCAAAATTGCTGAAGCTGAAACTATGTCTGATGTTGATTTTGTTGTTGCTAACACTGTTCCTATCGAAGAGACAATGATTACACTCAGGAAGATGGTAATTATAGATTGTACATCGTCTAAATGTACTACGGTAAGATATCTCCATTTTTCACTCTGTTTTGAACTTAGATATGATAAATGCTTCAAATTAAGAGAGTTTATGTATTGGGGCAAACGCATGATTTTATGGTATGTGTATGAACATGTTAATATGTCGTATCTTTTAGGAGAACTTGAGTTTATGATATTTGGTAATTGTTCCCATTTATTGTGATATTTCAAAATTGTTAAATGGAACAACTCACTTGAAAACACATTAACTGTTTTTGTTGATAACTTTAATGCGCTGAGAAATCAAAGATACTTGTTCAACACTGTTGTAAAAAACCTATTATTTTACAATTTCACACTATACGAGATTTGATTGAGAAAGACATTATTCGCATGGAGTATATCAACACCAAAAATTTGCAGGTAGACATTAACACCAAGGCATTAGAGTATGAGGGGTTTTATTTTAGAAAATCTCTCTATAGGTGGTCTGTAAGAATGTCATCTGCATGTTGCGACATCTGATTTCACATTTGTCATAACATTGTATATTAATTTTTTATTTTTATTTTTTATTTTTAGGCATTCCTTTCATGAGTACAGCTTCTTTACATTCTTCCCCAAAGTGTGTTGTCTAAATAGGTTAAAAGTTTTGAAAATAATCGTGGGTTGTCTTTCGCAGAAATGTACGTTTCTCCCAGTTCTTTTAAAACGAATATCTTGTATTATGAAGGAAGTACTAGCCATCCTAAAAGTGATGAAGAATAAATTGCTAAATCAAATCAATGATCAATGTGATCTTATGAGATGTTTATTTTACTTCTGTTGCTACAAAGTTGAGGTACTACTACTCCCGGACACAAAATATATAATTCGCACATGCAACATAAAATGCGTTTAATGTTTTATTTGAGACTCTAATTGTGTAGGTGAACCGTTGTCTTCTGATTTTAATATGATGATCGGGTTCTTAACGGGTTATTTATGTGATCGATGGTCCTCTCTATTCGCTTCTTCATGGTTGTCTCCATTTGTGGGTGTTTGCATGAGTTTTTGTGCAAACTTGATTCCCTCGATGAACCGTTATCGAGTCATTGAGTCTTATACTTGCGTGCTTTATATGCTTGGTACTAGGATGCCATTTTGGCTTGCATGTGTTTAATGAAGTGTTGTTCATTGCCACAACTACCTTGTCAACGTGGTCCCTGCTTCTTATAGACTTGTCTTTCGAGTGTCTATGTCTTAAGGATATGTCCCTCGTATCCCTCCTACTTGCCATCCATGGTTCTTTATGGTTATTTCCTCCATTTTGAATGCCAGGAATCTTCTTGTTGATCTTCTAGTGCTTTTTGCTCATGATGAAGATGTGTATTTATGGTTCTGGTTGCACTGTCTCTGCTGTGCTTTTTGTTGATCCTGGTGTTGTTCAGAATGTTACTGCGGATGTTCCAACATTCCCATTAACACTTCTGATTTTGCAGTTCTCACGTCAAGAGTACTCTTTTCCATGTCTCAATAATTTTATAGGGACAAGTATAATTTGCGGATTCTGCTATTGCTCATTGTACTGCCCTTTGTTCTTCTTTATTGGCCTGCTTGATAATTCTGATATTTTTGGCCAAAAAGATGGAGATGTAATAAATGGGGAGTAGTTTATGATGATGATGATGATGGAGCTTCTGGTGCATATGTTGTTCGTAGAGATGTGCTTAATTAAGGGGGAGTTGCTGCTACTGCGGATGTTGTCGCACAATATTATTGGCTAAGTAGTAATATATTTAAGGGGAGTTTTTTCTACTGATGTGCATTATTGTACTGATTTGTTCATGAGGATTCGTGATGAAGATGATGCTGAAGAGGATGAGAAAGAACTAATTTTGAAGATACCGCTACTTTACTAAAGAGGAGTGCTACTTTACTTTGGGTTGTTATCTCCTTTTTTTGGAGATATTTTTATTTAGTGGTAGTTATTTGTTCTTGATATATCTAATTGCTGATAGATTGATTTTTGGTTTTTAATTCTCTGATTTTATGCTGCAGAAGTTAGGGAGAGTTTTTTTTAGATGATTATTTAAGTTTTATACTTGTGATTTTCATCATGTATGTTTTGGTCAAGAAAGACAAATAAAGGGGAGATTGAAGGGCATATTTTGGTTGAGTTCTAAGAGGAATAGGAGTCTAATCTCATATGTTTGATACATATGAGATTACTAAGACTTTTATTCCATTTAGGAGTTTATTTTATCTAGATATTTATTATATAAGTTGTTTGACACGTGTATGATTAATAAGTCTTTAGGAGTCTTGTTTTGTATAGATATTATTTTGACTTTATTGCCAAATATATTAGTTAATAATTGCTTAGAAAAGTTTTTAGACTTATCTTATTTGGTATTTATCTTGTATATTATTAGAACTAGTTTAGGTTGTAATTATCTTTCTTCTAACTTTGAATCTCGTATGTTGCAAGTCATGATTATTAGGAGTCTTAGATTTTATCGTCTCTCCTTATTTAAAGTGATTTACTTGCAATATATTATGTAAATATTATTTTCTTCTTTTGTAGTACTCTTTTTAATTATGTGATGCAACTATCAATCAACACTGTCTAATGTAAACCTTGGTAATAATTTACTATCTACATTTTACAAAGAGAAATTTTTTTTTACCTCCTAAACAATGCCCAATTTTGACACTTTGGCTCCTAAACTTTTATTTCGTACATTTTACCTCCTAAACTATACAAATTTTGCACTTAACCTCCTAAAAATCCATTTTTGGTGAAATTCTGGCCGGAACTCACTCATGTGACATGCACGCTGATTCGAACTTTTGTGGTCCTACTTTATAAATATTTGTCAATTATTCAAAAGTACGCTCGCAATAGTATAAGTTCGCATGTAGGTTGGTAAGTTAAAACCGAGTCGATCTCAAGGAACATGCAATCGAAATCTCGAATAGTTTGCTCAATAACAAGTAACACGAAAACTTGTACAAATTGGGGGTTTTTGTTATTTTGAATATCTAAGAATTTAAAACGCATGAACATCAATTAAAACTATATAATTATGACGAATCTAATAATTGTAACGAAACTAATCTATTAACTCAAAAAGAATAAATAGCATAAACGAAAGCAATTATCTTAAACGTAATGTAAACGGAATATATTATCTTAGCATGAGCGATAGTAAATCTCTAAAAACCAAACATCAATTAAACTAAAATGAAAGATTACGAATCCGAATATCAAAAGTAACAAAGGTTCGAAACATAAATTAATTCAAGAATAATAATTGAAAAGCTACTACTTAATTGCATAAATTAATCTAAGAAAGCAAGTAAAAAGTTTAGAATACTTATTGAAACTAAGAAGTGCAGTAAACTCTCTAGCTATTCCGGAGAAATTGCGTAGATCTTGGCCGAAAATCGAATCACGAACTAAAGATTGGAACTTGAAACTTGCGACTCTTGAATCTTCGATCTTGATCTTCTTTATTGTCGTGGGATGTGAAGGTGTGTTGTTTTTGAGTCTAAGGACCGAAAATAAGGTTATAGTGGTGTTATATGTGTTTTGGGATGGATTAAGAGAGGGGTTTATATAGATTTCCCTTGTCTTGGAGCAAAAGTTAGGGTAAAAATGCGTTTCTGGGCAGGTAACGGTAAGACTTAGTGGTAGGAGTTACCACTAACTATAACGTTAACCCTCTCCAAGTAGTCTCTGTCCACCCGTAGCGGTGTTGGTAGCGGTAAGAAAGTAATCGTTAAGTTCGCCTCTAACCTCTCTATCACTTCGTAACGGTGTAACTAACGGTATAAAGATACCGCTAAAGTCGTCTTTATCTTGGTCTGGGAGCTCTCTGTCCGTCCTCAGCGGTAAGGTAACGATGATGGTAATGGTTATAGATACCGTTAACTCCCACTTTCTGCTACTCTTTCACCGGAAAGCTCGATTCTCATTTTCTATTAATTAAACGTCATCCCTTAAGCGCTGAACTCTTCCGGGTACTTAGCTATAAGATGAAAAATAGATAATAATTACCTATTTGCATCAATTTAGATCATAATACAGTTGAATAAGTTGGAAGTATAAAAATATAAAATTAAGCTTAATCTACTCAACTTATACCGAAATCAATAAGAAAAACTTAACTAAAATACTAATAAAAACAAGGACAAATATGTGCTAATCAACTACCCCACGCTTATGGTTTGTTCGTCCTCGAATAAACGATGACTTCAAAGAATAACAAGAATGAAAATAAGTCAAAGCAAAGAGTCGTGTCGTGCTACATAGATAATTTTGAAAATATAGATACATACAACGCAACCTCAAACACTCGACTATTATTACATTGTCGCTCCAAAAACAAAATCATTCTTCCTCAAGGAGTGTAATTTATAAGTGTACGCTCAAGAACTCAAGAATTTTCTTATATGGACCTGTTTACGCTCAAATCATCAAAATACAAGCACAATAAGCAAGAACTGAGAATCAAAAACTTCTCCATCGCATTTAAGTGTGTAACTAACAAAGAATCAGAAAAGGTCTTTTCGGGTTGTAATGTAGGCTCTTTGAACGGGTATGGAATATATAAGTTGTGTGGCTAACTCATGATCAAACATAATCAATAACTCACCTAACTATTCTAATCACGAAGCAATGTGCTTCACCTCGCTCAAAATAAAAACCTCTCTTAAACTCTCATAACGTAGCCTTGAAATTTAGGCTATTTGTCAACTCGTAACTCTAAAATCTGACTTTTGCTCGAACCACTTAACTTTTAAGAATCTTATAATACGCTTCCTTATTAAAACTCAACTGCTGCCTTTCAACGTTAGGCTTCACAAGAAAATAAATAATAAACACGGGCCTTTAAAAAAACATAGGCAATGTCTCAACTAGAACCACCATCCTTTTATTATTATTATTTTCTTAAATTTTGCCCCCTCTTTATTCTTTTTATGGGGTTCTTTTTTTTCTTTTTTCTTTCTTCCCCTTCTATTTTTATGGGGTCATTTTTTTTCTTTTTTTTTTTTGAAGAATGGTGATCCTTTATTACAAATTTTCATAAATCCTTAATAAAATCTCCAAAACACAAGTAACCATTGTAAATAACTAGCTCCTACCCCACGATTTTAATGGGTTAGTAGGGATCGACTCAAAACATACATGGCTATACGCATGGATTATTTGGCTATGATTGACTCATTCGGAATTTATAGTGGCTAAAATTTATGGATATGGCCGGAATAGGGTTTTTTCTCTGCCTTAACGTCATGTTCAAAGCTAACCATACACAGCGATTTCAAAGAAATCTTAAAATAGAGCTTACTCAAGTACATGCAATGACGATAAACACTCAGGCTACTCACTGACTTTTGCACGAAAAGTTTTGAATTGACGCTGTTTTTAAGGTTTTGCGAAATCAGTTGCGTCCAAGTACCAAATAGTCAACTTTGACAGGCAAGCCAGACAAACACAATTTAGCGCAGGAATAGTAATCAATTACTAATTAGTACAGACCATAAAATTTCAAATTGCACTTAATTAACGAAATACAAATCATACTCGACCCTCCCCTCCCAAAAAAATTCGGCAATCTCCGAATTGCCAAAAGTACAAATAAAACAAGAAAGGGAAAAGAAAACTTCCCTGAAATTGGTCGAGTCTCTCTAATTGAAGTCGTGCAATCGGCCATCGTCAAGAGTCTTGTGATTGAAATTGTCCTTAAACCAAAAACTTCCGAAAGAGCAAAAATAACAAATAAAAGCGAACAATAAAAATAGTGTTTATCAGCAATAATTAAAACACAGAAAATCACTACCACAGCTCATCAACAGGCGGTGGAGCAGGAAGCCATTGTCCCATAAAACGAGCAAAGTCGGCTGTCATCCTTATCAGCATCTCCCGGTTGGCCTCAGCCACCTCTCTTCCGCGGCGAGCCTCCTCATGTCCCAACTGGGCCTCCCTATGCCCATGTCTAGCTTCTATTACTGCCATTCTCGTATTCTCGTTTGCCTCACGGTCATCAAACTCAATGCCGGAGAGTCGATCATACACGTTAGTCTTGAACTCTCTATAATCCGTTAAGTAGGCGTCGAACTCGGACAGACCCCACAGCGATGACTCTCCAGTCGAATCCATCGTGGGTCTATTATGCTGCCCAGCATCTTGCTCATCCATCGCTCACGCCTCTTCGCGAGCTTCATCCTCCCCATTGTCGTCATTTTCCTCGTTCTCGTCACTTTCCTCAACATATTCCTAAAAATGTGTTATAGTCCGTCTCTCACCTCTCGGTCTCCTGGGAACTCGAACCAAACGCCATTGAAGCGGTAGTGCTTGATAGGGATGGGGGGTGTCGTAGTCCCTCGACGAATATCCACACACCTCGTCTAGGCCAGTAATGAATGTCCCGTGCGATAGAGGAACCGGTCGCTCCCTACTTATCTTCCTCACGTTCTTCAGGTACTTAATGATCAAGGGGAAAATTTGGACGAGCTTCCCTTTCGTCATACACCATAGGGCGTATTGCTCATCTTTGTTAATCAAAGTCAGCTCCTCTTTAACGATCACACATCGGGCTAAAAACCGATACGTGGCGTACAACACGTTGTCTTTCACCATCGTGAGGGGGAACTGACTCCTCCTTTCGTTGCCCGGATATGAAATCTCCACCTAAAACGCCCACTCGTCATAATGATAATCCCGCTCGCGGAACGTCATGCGGCCTTCAAAACCAAAAATGGCCTGGATCCTCGCCCCCGAATCGACACGTCAGCGTGTTGTCGGCCATGATTTCAAAAGAAGTGTAAAACTCGAGCATCATTAGCTCATAAGCCGGAACGTGAATTCGAGCCATTTGGATGCAATTGAGGTTGTTGATTTACCCAATAAACTTCTCAGCGAATGCGTCGCCTTGGGTCACCTGTTTCATCTAGTAATCGACATCGATGACCACCAGATTCACAATTTGTCGATCGACTAAGGAATTATAGAGATTGACCTCATCGTTGTAAACCTTGAACCGTGATCCAATCCTTCGTTGCACATTCCTCCTTGCATTGCTCGATGAAGAGGCCATAGCGTCAGTCTTAGGACTGCATTAATTGTGGTCGGGATGCGACCTCGGAAACTGCTGTTAACTGCCACAAATTCTGAACCAGCAGGAGACTTAGCGGAAAGGCCTAATGATAAGCCTAACCGTTACTGTAGTCGCTACTACTTAGCGGTATGCTAGCGGTCACTGTAACCGTTACTGATACCAATAGTGTTTTGTCGAACACGTTGTGTGCAGAAAGTTTCACCGGCGATTTCTCAAACAATTCTAATCCCAATAGTCTAAACTAAACAACCTGCAATCCCAACCAAGCAGTTCAAATAGAGTTGAAGTTCAGCCACGCTTACCCCAAAATTGCGAAAAATCCCAAGTTTGAAAATGAAAATCGCAGAAGCTCCTCCGTTTTGTGCTCGGAGTGGTTAATTTAGTTAAAATTGCTCGTATTTGCTTTGGTTCGTCTGGGTAATGTTAATTCTTCAGAATTGGTAGCGGCGTGCTCTGGTTCTAGCGGTTTGGAAAAAGTGACGATTAACCCTAGAAAATTCTGATTTATACTTACCTTGGGCCGGGCTTTTAATAAGTTATTCGTAAGGCGTAACGGTAAGTGTAACCGCTAGCCATACCGATAGAGTTCCTGCTGGTGGGTAACGGCAAATTCAACGATAAGAATAACGCTACATGACCGTTAATAATGGGAAAACCGCACAATCTAAAAAGAAAATCAAACAAGTCCAAGCATAAAAGAAAAATATAAATGACACAAGAGGAATTAAATAAAATTTTTCTTAATGCTTACTCGAGATACTTAGATAACAGAATTGAAGTAAAATTGAAATTACGATAAAATAAACTAGATAGAATAGGATGACAATCCTATGACTTGATAATTGAAAACTTAAATAGTGCATAAATAATTAGCTAGTAGAAACGTCCTAAGGGCCTAAGGGGATCCGTAGTGCATGTTCTCTAACTCGTCAATCTTATCATTAGCCTTTTCTAGACGCTGCTTCTAGTATCTTATGGTCCACTCGTGCACTGCGTTGCCCTCTTCAAGATTTTTAATTTGGGCTTCCAGCTCGTGGACTCGACATAGGAGTGCGAACTTCTCTTCTCGGATCTCGTAATTCTCTCGTAGGAGGACCATTCCGTCTTGCGCTGCCTCATCCAATTCGGCCTCCTTATCTTCAAGACATTTTTTCCAAATCATTATTTCGTTTTCAAAAGCGGCTTCGCTCCACAGAATCCCAGTATTTTGAATGGTTAGTTTTTCAATCTCCTCTCTAGCCATGAGGAGTTGGACGTGAAGCTGGTCCATGGACACATCATGCTCACTTGGGTCGTCCATCCTTCGTTCGAGATCACGCTTTGCCACCTTCAATTCCTTGATGGCTCCCTTTAGTTGGAAAATAGTGTTCCTCAACCCCACATGCACCTCTCCCACTTTCTTTAAACCATCTTCTAGTGCGTTGGTCTTGGGGTGGTATTGACTTCGTCTAGTTGGAGACCATTATTCGTGGCCTTCACCCTCTCGATTTCAACTTTCATCTTGGCCAACTCTTCTTGGTGCTTACTTCTCAACATCCACCTATCTTCGTGGTTATTGGTTGCTTGTGGAATAGGCCCCTCATGGTGTTGGGAGATTTGGAGAATATTTTTTTTCTTGTGTAGGGTGGTTTAGAACAAAAGAGAATTGTGAAATATATGGTGCCTGAGGGGTGGTTTATATATGAATTATTGGCTCTTGAAAATAGGAGTCCTATATTTTCCCAATTTTAATTAAGGTAGGAGATAGTTACACTTACCTATTCAATTTAGAACTCTCCTAAGGTAGTATATCTAGACTTAAAACGAAGCCAAAATTGGTGCAAAATATTACCACAAACTTACTTACCTATTGGGAATAAAATACCCAAAAATCACAGTCCAAATCATTCCAAATTCTGCAAAGTCGGTCCCGGTAACGGTTACTGTAGCGGTATGGTTACCGCTAGTAATACCGTTAACCTTGCTGCAACTTCCCAGATTAGGCAAATTTTTAATTAATTCTGCACATCAACATCGCGTAAATGTACCAAAAAAAAATAAAGCAAAATAAACTGAAGAAATACTCAAATAAAATCAAAAAGAAAAGAAAAGAAAAACAATACAAGTGCTTGGGTTTCCTCCTAAAAAGCGCATCTTTTAACGTCGCTTGCTCGACGCAAGTTTTTGTGACTAATTTCTAACCGGAGGCAGGTCTATTAAATTCAACATCTCACGATCTTGACTCATTGCATCTCCGTCACGATATAGCTTTACTCGGTGTCCGTTAACTTGAAACGTTACATCCTTTTTTTTGTCATAAAGAGTGACCGCTCCAAATTCATTGATTTCTTTGATCACAAATGGGCCACTCCATCTTGTCTTTAGCTTACCTGGAAAGAGTCTCAATCTAGAATTATAGACCAAAGCTAACTTACCTACCTCTAATCGCTTGTTAACGAGTCTTCGATCGTGACGTATCTTCGTCATCTTCTTTTGCCTCTGCGAAATGTCATAAGACTCGTTCTGAATCTCTTCCAGCTCGGTTAACTCTAATTTTCTATATTCACCCACCTCGTCGTAGTTCATATTTAACTTACGAATAGCCCAATTTGCTCGGTGCTCTATTTCAATGGGCAGATGGCACGCCTTCCCATAGACGAGTCGAAAAGGACTCATACCAAGCACTGTCTTATAGGCCGATAGGCCCACAATGCGCCAATAAGTTTAACTGCCTAATCCTTCCGACTTGGTCCAACTGGTTTCTCAAGGATAGCCTTTAGCTGACGATTGCTTGTTTCGACTTGTCCAGAAGTTTGAGGGTGGTATGGCGTAGCTACCTTGTGCCGGACCCCATATTTCGTCATTAACCTTGCAAAGTCTCGGTTTCAAAAATGGCTCCCTCCATCACTTATAATTGATTTCGGCAATCCGAATCTACCAAAAATATCTTCTTGTAGAAATTTAAGAACTACCTCCGCATTGGCTCTTCGAGCGGGGATCGCTTCCACCCATTTGGATACATAATCAACTCATACTAGAATATACTCGAAATATCCACTTTTAGGAAAGGGTCCCATGAAATCTATTCCCCATACATCGAAGATTTCTATCACTTGATTAGGTACTTGCGGCATTTCATCTCGCTTTCCTATGTTGCCGGTTCGTTGGCAGTTGTCGCACATTTTGCAATATTTGAATGCATCGGCAAATAAACTTGGCCAATAGAATCCAGCTTGTAACACCTTAAATGCTGTCTTTTGAGCTCCAAAATTCCCTCCATGGTCACGGAAAAATTGCAACATGCTCCCCATTTCATTGTTTGGAATGCATCTTCTGTTAAGCCCACCCTTAGAGCGTTTGAACACATAGGGATCGTCCCAAAAGTAATCCCTGTATTTATTTAAAAATCTCTTCCTTTCTTGGTAGGATAAATGGTTAGGTATAATTTTGCAAGCAAGATAATTCACAATATTAGCATAACAAGGACTAATTATATGCTCAAGATTAAATGCATTCTCATAAGGAAATAAATCTTTAATCATAAATTTTTCGCCTTCATTTTCCTCAATTATCATCCTAGATAAGTGATCAGCTACCGTTTTCACATCCTCGTCTATCTTTCATTTCTACGTCAAATTCTTGCAGCAATAATATCCACCTAATAAGACGTGGTTTACTTTGAGGCTTAGAAAATAAATGACGCAATGTAGTATGATCCTTGTGTACAATTACTTTCGCTCCAACTATATAGGATCTAAATTTGTCAAGTGAAAATACAACTGCGAACAATTCTTTTTCATTCGTGGTGTAATTACGTTGGGCGTCGTTTAACATATAACTTGCATAATAAATAACCCTCAGCAAATTATCCACACATTGTCCGAAAACGGACCCCACCGCTTCATTGGAAGCATCGCACATTATTTCAAAAGGTAGAGTCCAATCAGGTGAAACAACTACAGGGGAAGAAGTAAAACTCTCTTTAAGCTCATTAAACGCATCCATGCATTATTCATTAAAAACAAAAGGAGTGTCTAAAGTCAAAAGTCTGCAAAGCGGTCGACTAATCTTTGAAAAATCTTTAATAAAATGCCTATAAAAACCTGCATGACCAAGAAAACTCCTAATGCCCTTAACATCTTGAGGTTGAGGAAGGGTTTCGATCACATCAATTTTAGCTTTGTCAACCTCCAATCCCTTATTAGAAACAACATGACCTAAAACCGTACCACTTTTTACCATAAAATGGGATTTCTCCCAACTTAACGTGAGATTCTTCTCAATGCAATGTTCCAAAACCTTAGATAAATTAGATAAAAAATTCCTAAAAGACGGACCAAAAATTGAAAAATCATCCATAAATACCTCAAGAAAATCATCAATAAAATCAGTAAAAATTGAAAGCATGCACCTTTGAAATGTCGCTGGTGCGTTACACAGGCCGAAAGGCATTCTTCGAAAGGCAAATGTGCCAAAAGGACATCTGAATGTCGTCTTGCTTTGATCTTCCGGAGCAATGGCTACTTGGTAATAGCCCGAAAGGCCATCCAAAAAGCAATAGAATTCATGTCCGGCAAGTTTTTCGAGAAGTTAGTCTATGAACGACAGAGGAAAGTGATCTTTATGAGTGGCTGCATTTAATTTCCTATAATCGATACACATATGCCATCCAGTAGTCAGTTGGGTTAGAACTATCTCGCCTTTTTCATTTCGGTTATGGTGATGCCTCCTTTCTTCGGAACCACATGGATTGGGCTCACCCACTTATTTTCAGAGATAGCAAAAATAATCCCTTCGTCTTTAAGCTTCAAATTTTCCTTTTTGACCACCTCATAAAGTGTTGGCGTTAGTCTTCGTTGACTACCCCTCACAGGTCTAGCATCGTGTTCTAGCTCGATTTGGTGCGTGCAAGTAAAAAGGCTTATCCCTTTGATGTCGCTAATGCTCCATCCTATGGCTTCTTTGTGGGTGCTCAGTAGCGCAATCAATTCTTTTTCCTCGTGTTCCGCCAATGCTGAATATATGATGATGGTTTTTGTTTCGTTGGGTTCGAGGAAAACATACTTCAAATGACTTGGTAGTGGTTTCAACTCCACTTTCAGCTCAAGTTCCAGTGCATTAGCTATTGCGCACAATTCTTCACCAAAATCTTCAAATTCTTCATAATCTTCGGTGACTTCATTCAAATCTATTTCCAAAATTTCTGCCACCCTGTTAAAAAATTATGTGTCATCCTCGATGCTTAATCATCTAACACTGTGATCCCTTTTAGTTCGTGAATGCAAGATGCAATAGTATTAATAAATGAAAAATCTTTGTGCATGGACGGAGAAGGAGTGTTGTGAATTTCTTTAAGAGAGAATGTGACTGTCTCTCCCAAAATGGATAAGGTCATTCTCCCCTTGTGCACGTTAATTAATGTATGAGAGGTGGACATGAATGGTCGGCCTAGAAAAATAGTATGCTCGTGCCTGCTTTGGGAACTTCACCAACATCAAGTATGACAAAATCAACCAGAATTACAAGTTCGCTGACTTGAACTAATACATCCTCAACTATGCCAAGCGGTTGTCTAATTGATCGATCCGCCAATTGTAGTCGCATCGTAGTTAGCCTCATTGCTCTAAGGTCAAATTCTTTATATAGTGAATACGACATCAAATTAATTCCTGCACCAAGGTCAAGCATTCCACGTGCCGTTTTCCCATTCCCTAAGGCAATAGTTATGCAAAACCTCCCCAGATCTTTCTCCTTTTTAGGTAACGGACCCCTGCATAGGCGCTCACCTTCTCGGTTAATTCTACTCTTTGTGTCGTTTCCAGTCGTCGTTCCCTCGAGGATAACCCCTTGAAAAATTTAATGTATGCGAGCATCGTTTGATTAGGTCTAATAGAGGAAGGTTAATATTAACGTTTTTCAGCAATTATAGAGTTCCATGAATTTTTTTTTTCTTTGGCTGGGCGTAGACGACTTGGAAATGGAACTTTGTCTCGAATTGTAGGTGTGAACTGCTTCGGTTGCTGAGTCGGAGACTTGGAGGAGTCGTCAATTATTATGGGGGTGGGTGGATTTGGAAGCTTCCCCTTTAATGAACCCGGAATATAAGGATTTGGTGACTTATACATTTCGTCCACTGTTTTAGGCTCATCATTCTTGGGTGAATCCGCAGTTGGAATTTCTGCGACCTCTTCTTCCTTCTCTTCTATTTCAATTCTATTATCTACCTTCTTTCATCTTCATAAAATATAAACAGCTAAAGCGTGCTCGGGTTAGCTCAGGAATTTTCATTTCTCATTTTCCGCCTTTGCCATAGATGCTGCCATTTGGCCTAACATTGTTTTTAATTTCTTCACGCTTTTGGAGAGGTCATTCAAAACTTCTCCTTGCTTATGAACTTGCGTAGTCAGATTTGTGAGCCAGTCTCTATTTTGAATTGTTTCGGTGACTTGGTTTTGCTGCCAAATTAACAATTGGTCTTTTGTTTGTATTGGAGCAGGTGTTGGTCCAGTTGTTGGGTGTTTGTTTGTTGGGGGTGGTGGTGAATCAGTTTTTGTGGGAGTGTAATGTGGATTTCCTGGGCCCCATTTTAAGTAAGGAGAATTACGTTGTGCCTGAAATTTAGTTAGGGGCCTGTGCTCATGAGTTGGAAGGTCTTGTTGGCGCATTTGGTCTTTAATGGCATACGCCTCGGCTTCACATTCGTCATAAAACACCATTTTGCACGTATCCACCAATTGCCCTTGCTCTCCGCAGCGGTTGCATGTTTCAACGGTTTCATTGTTTGGCACCTCAGTTGCCTCTTTAACTCTTATCTTTCGCGGTCGAGAACTCGTTTGCCTGGATTTCTCGCTTATCCTCTCAAACAACTGCTTAGCTTCCGTCGCTGTCAAGTATCCAAAATCCCCTCCAGCAGCTGTCTCGATATTATAATTGTAAGCGCCTAGTAGTCCTTCATAGAAGAATTGGTTGACCATCCCTGGAGATTGTGATGATGTGGGAAAGCTTGCAATAAAGTTTTGTAACGTTCCCATGCTTCGTGTAGCAACTCCCCATCTTGCTGAACAAAGTTGGTGATTTGCCTCCTAACGTGGCCCGTCGTTTGAGCTGAGTAGTATTGATTAATAAGTTTAT
Source organism: Phtheirospermum japonicum (assembly GCA_014905375.1). Lineage (NCBI taxonomy): Eukaryota > Viridiplantae > Streptophyta > Magnoliopsida > Lamiales > Orobanchaceae > Phtheirospermum > Phtheirospermum japonicum. The sequence goes on along the minus strand of BMAC01000452.1, from coordinate 754,792 downwards.
CACTCACCATGGGCCAATCAGTCAATGATTGAGGTTCTAATGAGAGTATCCAAGATTTGGATTTATCTTTCAAACAACTTAGAAAGCACACCATTTGAAGATCTTCGTGATGAAGTCCCAGTGATGGAGTTCTACTTACTTCTGCATAAATTCCTTAAGAAAAGATAATGTTTCTTCGTTGGCAAGACCATGAAACATCGGGAGGTTATTGATTATATGAGGTTTAAGCTCAAAGTCTCTTACAGTTCTTCCCAACACAATAACAGAACTATAGGGACATACCTGAGGAGTCATGAAATCGCGTTGTCTTGGTTCGCGTGCCCCCCTTTGGTGTCTCTCTTGATTATTAGGCCTCGCGTAGTTTCTATCATACTCGTTCCTTTCATTGTAGTGGTTATAAATGAGCCAGTTGTCAATCTGCTCGTCTCCTGGGTAAGATCTCTCAGAATAGTTATCTTGGTTGTTGTGATGGTAATTTCTATTTCCTCCTCCCCCTCTCTCTTCATTCTGGTCCATCATATTTCGTTGAATATTTTCCCAATATTCTCGAGGTTGTGCCGGTCCTTCGGGGTGAATTGGTTTTCTTCCGTATTCGTTTCTATGTCGTATAGGAGGGTTCCTTGGGGGTTGATCGTCTGCATTGTTGTTGTGAACCGGATCTTCTCGTCTTAACATCGTATTAGGAATTGTGTCACAAACAAAATCAGTGGTAACAAATGATTCGCTTTCAGAAATATGAGGAGGTCTTGCTTGATTTGAACGATGAATATTATCAATGAATGGTGCAAGTTCGGGTCTAAGTGATCTTCTACCTTGCATACACTCAACAACAAATCAAACGCATCGAATAGAAAAATGAATTATACAAATAGACGGTTGAAATGAAAATAAATCGAACAAACATATATTTGAAACCTTTGGTTTTGTTCCCCGGCAACGACGCCAAAATTGTGATACGAAATTTTGCGTTCCTACTTTATAAATATTTTTGAATTATTCAAAAGCTAGCTCGCAAGAGCACGAGTTCTCATGTAGGTTGGTAAGTTAAAATCGAGTCGATCTCAAGGAACATGCAATCGGAATCTCGAATAGTTTTCTAAATCACAAGTAACACGAAAACTTGTACAAATTGGGGGTTTTGTTGTTTTGAACATCTAAGAATTTAAAACGCATGAACATCAATTAAAACTAGATAAATATGATGAATCTAAAAATTGTAATGAAACTAATCTATGAACTCAAAAAGAATAACTAGCATAAATGAAAAGCAATTATCTTAAACGTAATGTAAAAGGAATAAATTATCTTAGCATGAACGATAGTAAATCTCTAAAAACCAAATATCAATTAAACAAAAATGAAAGATTACGAATCCGAATATCAAAAGTAACTAAGGTTCGAAAAATAAATTAATTCAAGAACAATAATTGAAAAGATACTACTTAATTTCATAAATTAATCTCAGAAAGCAAGTAAAAGGTTTAAAATACTTATTGAAACTAATAAGTGCAATAAACTCTCCAGCTATTCCGGAGAAATTGCGTAGATCTTGGCCGAAACTCGAATCACGAACTAAAGATTGGAACTTGAAACTTGCGAATCTTGAATATTCGATCTTGATCTTCTTTATTGTTGTGGGATGTGAAGGTGTGTTGTTTTTTAGTCTAAGGACCGAAAATAAGGTTATAGTGGTGTTATGAGTGTTTTGGGACGGATTAAGAGAGGGGTTTATATAGTTTTCCCTTGTCTTGGAGCACAAGTTAGGGTAAAATCGCTTTTTTGGGCAGGTAACGGTAAGACTTAGCGGTAGGAGTTACCGCTAACTATACCGTTAAACCTCTCTGAGTAGTCTCTGTCCACCCGTAGCGGTGTTGGTAGCAGTAAGAAAGTAATCATTAAGTTCGCCGCTAACCTCTCTGTCACTTCGTAACGGTGTAACTAACGGTATAAAGATACCGCTAAAGTCGCCGTTATCTTCGTCTGGGAGCTCTCTGTCCATCCTCAGCGGTACGTTAACGATGATGGTAACGGTTATAGATACCGTTAACTCCCACTTTCTTCTACTCTTTCGCCGGAAAGCTCGATTCTCATTTTCTATTAATTAAACGTCATCCCTTAAGCGCTGAACTCTTCTGGGTATTAGTTAAGTTTTTCTTATTGATATCGGTATAAGTTGGGTAGATTAAGCTTAATTTTGTATTTTTATACTTCGAACTTATTTTACCGTATTATGATCTAAATTGATGCAAATAGGTGATTATTCTCTGTTTCTCATCGTATAGCTAAGTACCCGGAAGAGTTCAGCGCTTAAGGGATGATGTTTAATTAAGCTTATAGGTTTTACATAAGGGTTAAAACCAGCTTTCCATCTTCTCCTCATGACTCCTGCTCAAAATAATTGCACATGAGCACTCGTGTGACCTGTTAAGATAATGTTCACATTAATATATGTACACAAGTAAGATTCAGAACCCACATAGTACTCACGTAAAAGTTTAGGAGACAAAGTGTCAAATTAGGAATAATTGAAGAGGTAAAAAGTTTTTTTCTCTTTTACAAATGATATAGTTTAAGGTAGTGATATAACAATTGCTGCAAATCATGTTGTGATCAAATAGTGTGAAAGAAGTGGAGTTAAAATAATCCATCTTATTTCATGAATAAGTCGTACTCTAATAATTCATCCAAGTTGGATGTTATTATTTCATTTATAAGAGACATGAACTAGAATTTTGGTACTATTTTTTTCCAAATCATTTTATGAAATGAGAATGGAAATTAAGTACACTGTACACACCTGCAAATCATTGTTGGAATTCTCCATGCATACCAATACACTGCACTAAGAAGACGACGATGATAATAATAATAATAATAATAATAATAATAATAATAATAATAAAAGATATTTTGCAGATTTAATTGATCAATCCACTCGTTGAAAGGTTTCATACACAAATAAGACTGAAGGTCTGCTATTGAAAAAGTATTTTAGCCATATTATATCACTGAAAATGTTGTACTTAATACTTGAAAAGCTGCTGGCATAGCAGCTTTAAATATACAACATACACAACCCTAGTCATTAAGATGATTGATGCGACCAAAAAGATTGGTGCTTCAAGAATAGGGGGTACTGACCTTATACACGTGATCAATGGCCTAAATTACTTTGAATAACCGTGCAGCGACCTGATTAATCTCCAAAAGACTCCTGGCGACCTATTAGATCCTGCAAAACAAATCCCAGCCAAGGCGGAGGATGGCCCCGGCGTAGGCCTTCCGATGCCTAAGTCAGATAGGGCTTAAGAAATAGGCGAGAGCCTTTATGTGAGAGAGATCTCAAAAATGAAAGATATATAGAATCAACTTATAGAGAAAGAATGAGGCCTGAGTCCTCTTTATATACACAAGAGAAGTATTCCCAATCTAGAGTTTCCCTCTCCTACCATAAATAACACAACCTACTCAGAATTAGGTTTCCTCCGATATGTCAAATTCCCATAATTGATAGAACTCTAACCGAATTACTATATTTGTCGTAGGGCAATAAGCCTGTTCATATAATTCAGTCCACCAGGACTTAGTAGAATAGCATGCGTTAGCCCATCAGAGGCCCAAAATAAGAAATCTCAACCTCAGCACCGAGCTACCACTCAGCGTCGAGCTGACATATTTAATCCTTATATCAAAAGAGGTCGCTACCTCACATAAGAGCTCACCACTTCTATGAAATATGTCACTAACCTTTAAAATAACTCACCCAGCTTCCAGAAGGGTTACTCCTTCTAAGAAATGAGGTCGCTTACTAAGCTTACATACTAAACCCTCATAAATACCTGCATGTTGGCGACGTGGATATTTGATGTCGTATCAGCTAACCCCCCACATTCTAGTTGGTTGAGGTAGGAAACCAAGTAGAATGTAATCAAGTCTTGGCGCACAAGAAACCCTAAAATCGCAAATCTGGGGAGCCACGTCGATGGTGCATCGACCGACGCGTGCTGGCACTCGGCGTCGACGCTGCCTGGGTCCTCGCGTGGGCTGGGCGGGTGCGTCGACTGATGCGGTCTTGAATCAACGCTTCAGAAAGTTACGTCGGCCTTGCGTCGACCGATGCGTCTTGGATCGACGCTTCAGAATGTTACGTCGGCCTTGTGTCGACTGTGCGTCAATCGTCGCGGATAATGCCTCGCATCGACGGAGCGTCGATCGACGCGACAAAGCGTCTGTCTCATTTTTCTCGATCTTTTGTCTAATCGTTCACCGGAAAGCTCGTTCTCCATTCTTGAGCATTGAACTTCGTCTATTACGCGCTGAACTCTTTCGGTTACTTAGCTGTAAGGTGAAAAACAATGAAATATCACCTATTTGCATCAATTACGATCAAAATATGGTAGGAACTATAAAAAATATGGAATTACGCTTAAATCATCCAACTTATACCAAAAACAAGTAGAAAAACGAACTAAAATACTATTAAAATAAGGACAAATCCATGTTAATCAACTACCCCACGCTTAATTGGTTTGTTCGTCCTCGAACAAACGATAGATCCAAAGTATAACTAGAATGAAAATCAGTTCAAGAAAAGAGTCGTGCTATGCTACATACATAATTTTGAAAATATAGGTACAAGTCACGCAACGTCAAACACTCCACCTATATTACATTGTCGCTTCAAAATTAAATTCATGCATCCTCTCAAAAGGGAAATATATATGGGTGTTCGCTCAAAAGCACTCAAGCATTGCTGCACGGGATGTGTATACACTCAAATCATACAATTATACGCACAGTAAATAAGCACGGAAAATCAATCTCTTCTCAATCGCAAATTAAGTGTGTTATCAAAACTAAGAATCGGTAAGGTCTTTATGGGTTGTAATGTAAGGTTCTTTGGACGGGTGTGGAATATATAAGTCATGTGGCTAGATCGCTCACTCAACCTAATCTAATCAAGAAGCAAATTGCTTCACCTCGCTCAAAAATAAACACCTCACTTAACTCTCATAACGTACCCTTGAAATTAGGCTATTCCTCAACTCGAAACTCGTAAACCGACTGTAAGATCAAACCACTTAAAAATAATTGAAGCTTATAACGTGCTTCTTATACAACTCTTTTGCCCCTTAAACATAAGGCTTCATAAAATAAACCATAAAACTCAAGCCTTAATAAAGTGCGTAGGCAATGATTAAAACAATTCACTAGACTCACCATCCTTTTTTTTTAAGATGCTGGTCCTTACTTACAAAATAATAAATTCTTAAAAATTTTCCAAGACTCAAATAACCAATAAAAATACGAACTCCTACCCCACGCTTTTAATGGGTTGTAGGGGTCGTCTCAAAAACACTCGTGGCTATAGGCATGGATTATTTGGCTATGATTGGCTCATTCGTAATTTATAGTGGCTAAAATATATGAAAATGGCCGGAATAGGGATTTTTTCTGTGCATTAACCTCATTTTCAAAGTCAACTACACACAGCGATTTCAAAGAGATATCAAAACTGAAACTTATTCAAGTACATGCAATGATGATGATCACTCAAGCTACTCACAGGCTTTTTGGATGAAAAAGTTTTGAATTGACGCTGCTTTTAAGGTTTTACGAAATCAATTGCGTCCAAGTACCATTTTACAATATAAAAATAAATTTTTTGAAATTTATGCACTTATGCACGCTCAAAAGACATGAACCTCAAATCAAACATAATTAACTTTGACAGGCAAGCCATACAAATACAATTAAGCGTAGAAATAGCAATTAATCACGTTTAAGCATATAATTATTACAGGGAAAATATTAAAAATTACACAATTAAGCAATACAAATCACACTCGACCACCCCCCTCCCTAAAAATCCCGGCAATCTCCTGATTGCCACAAATACCTCAAAAATCAAAAAGAGAAAGTAAAAAAGAAAACATCCCTGAAATAATAGTAGTCGAGCCGCTACTCGTTGATTTGTGCAATTGGACCTTCCTTCAACGTGCGCGATATGAATTGTCCTAAAACAAGCAAAAACAAATAAAATAACAATATTTTTGGATTTTAAATTTTCATTTTTTTAATTATTTTTTTTATAAAAGCATATTATAAAGATACAAGATTTTAGAACTCGCGGGAACCATCGTCCTTTGGGTTCTCATCGACGTCCATGCTCGGTTGGGGATAAGCCGCKTCAAACCGCTCCTCGAGGCTCGAAATGCGAGCGCGCATCTTCCTTAAGCTCCGACGGTTTTGCTCGTGGTTCGTGTCAATCTTTTCGTCGATGATTTGGAGCTTGTCGAACATTTTCAATTAAAATGCTCGGTTTTCTTCGAAAAATTTCCCCCAATCGGGACTCGGTCCCGAAGTAGTATGTGGGGTCGTCTCCATCGTCGTATCGTCATCCTTGTCATTATTGTTGAGATGAGGATCCTCCTTGAGTTGAAGACCGCACTCGGGGTGGAGGTGCACGCGTTAAAGGAAGTGAAGTCGTCCTGGGTGGGCTAAGTCCGTTTCTAGCCGGATCAAACCCGAAGTGACGGGCGAGGACGTTAATGTAAGGTGCAAAGAAAAGGAGTGGCATTTTGCTACCCGACGTACCCTTGGTAACATTATAGAATCCTTTCAAGATCAATGGATATAGCCGGACTCGACGACCATCAACAAGACATTGTAGAACATAGAGCTCGGACTTGGTCGCGTAGGTGGCCTCGTTTTTGCATAAAATTATGTGACCGAGGATCTTGTAGGCGACATAGAGGGCTTCGTCTTGAATTTTTGAGCAAGGAAATCGCTTACAATCGCCCGTGTTTCCCCCGGTGATCATCCCCCAAAAAGAGGCTAAGTTGAAGCCTTGAACTCCTACCGGGTGGTCCCCTTCGGTCGGGAAACCAAAGATGTTGCCAAAAGTCTCCTCGTCCACAAAAACATCATTCCCACCTAGCCTACATGTGAACGTCTCATCGTTCCGGATCGCCAAAGTGGAGAAAAACTCGAGCATAAGCTCTCTAAATCCGGGGAGGTGCATTTGGGCAAAGTACCCACACCCGAGGCCATCGACATAGCGGGAAAGGTCGGTGTGGTGTTCCGAACCATTCAAGGCCTCCTCCTCAAGTCCATTGACGTTCAAAATCCTATGTGTAGCGAAACCCCATTTTCGAATATTTTTTAACATGTCCCCTTCCTTTTTATTGTAAATTGGGAACGGTGCTCCATATTTCCCCCGAGATATCCTTTCGTTTGCCCGCTCGAGACATAGTCAAATAATACGAAAGCGAACGGGAATGAAAATTCTCGAAAAATAAACCTTCTTGTTCTTTGGGGAATTTTGTCGAACACTTGGCATGCGTGTTCAACCAACTAGAAATTTGAGTAATCCTTGCACCAAGAAATTCCTCACATAACCAAAAAACTATATAATAGTCCCAAGAGAGTTTTTAAGTGAAGTACCTCATCAAGTGTAGCTCGAATTAGCTTGTTACTGGAAAATTGCCCCAAATTGCTCCAGCCCTTGTAGTCCGTTTTGAGAATTCGTCTTGTATGTAAGATGGTGGGTGTGATTTCTGGGTTGTTTTCTGGGTTTTGAGTGTGGTAGTGCAAGAAATTTTTTTTTAAAAAAAAGTAAGAATGTGGAAAGAAACAAGAAATTAAAAATTTTTAAGTTGAGAAGAAGAAGAAGAAAGTGAGAAGAGAAACGGGGCAATTGATGGTTTTAAAGCAGTTTTCAGGGCTTCTCCCGCGGGTCACAAGCGAGCGGGTCGGGTCGACGGGCAAAAATCCGAATTTAAACGCGTTCTAGGCTGGGTACGGGTTCGCGTCGACGTTACGTCGACCAACGCGAGCCCAATTGACGCGATAGAGGCTATTTCTCGGCAGGTGCGTCGGCGCTACGTCGACTGATGCGAGCAGTTTCGGTGCCGATGCGGGCGGCTATCTGGGTCGATTTTTCTTCGCTCATTTGATCAATTCTCCTCTTTCGAGTTCTTCCATCTGTTCTAAAAAAAATTAAATAAAATTAAAATGAAATACAAAAGGATACAAAACTCTCGGGTTGCCTCCCGAGAAGCGCAATTTTTAACATCGCTTGCTCGACGCTATCTTGTTCGTTTAATTTCAACCGTGCAGTGGATCTCCCAACTCCACCAACTCGTGATCGCGATTTTTCTTTCTTCCATCATGATAAGGCTTCAATCTATGCTTGTGAATTTGAAAGGGTGAATTTCCGACCACATCATATAACGTGGCTACTCCATACTCGTCTAATTCTTTTATTAAGAACGGTCCGTTCCATGCAGCTCCAAAATCAGCTGGGTCATACTTACGTTCGTGATTATACAGTACTAATTCTCCAACCTCATACTGCAAGATTTTGAATTTCTTAGCGCGAACCTCTTTTGATTTCTTCTTATTTCTCGGCCGTTCGTCGGAATATGCCTCGCCCTTATTCTTTGTATGCAAAATTTTTTTGTTAGGGCCGAGGGAACCGTACCTTGAGCAACTTATTGGTGGCTTCAACTCCACCCTTTGCTCAAATTTACGTGCCTTGCTCTCCACATCTAAATCATCTAGAAATTCTTCTACAATATCGCGTATGTCAACACCTAATAACTCGATCAAGTCTTCTCCACTCAAATGCTTCTCGTCGTCAAACTCATCAACCTCCTCGTCGAAGTCATCTTTTTTAGTATCCTCCTCCTCCCTCCGAAATTCGACGTCGTCCCCGTCGCTTAATTCGTCTTCAACCATGACTCCCATTAGCTCGTGAATGCATGATGTAACGGGATCAACAAACGAACAGTCATCTATCATGGCAGGGGTAGGAGTATTTTTAATAACCTTTAGAGAAAACGTCAATTTCTCGCCCAAAACGGTCATGGTCATCCTATCTTTGTGAACATCAATTAGCGTATGGGAAGTAGACATGAACGGGCGCCCCAATAAAATGGTATGCTCCGTGCTCTTAGTCGGTACTTCGCCAACGTCCATAACCACAAAATCAACCGGAATCACGAGCTCTCCAACTTGTACTAAAGCATCCTCTACTATCCCCAAGGGTATTCGGGTTGAGCGATCGGACAATTGTAGTTGCATGGTTGTCGGCTTTAGAGGTCCAAGATCAAATTCTTGATAAAGCGAATACGGCAGTAGATTCACTCCTGCTCCAAGATCTATCATTCCTACTGCTTTTTGTCCATTAGCCAATGAAATAGTGATGCAGAAACTTCCAGGATCGCGTTCCTTGGGTGGCAATGGCTTCCTAAAGACTGCGCTAACTTCCTTCGGCAATGTTACGTATTGATTTGTCGCCAAACGTCTCTCTCTCGAGGCAAGTTCCTTAAAAAATTTGACGTAGGCGGGCATTGTTTTGATTACCTCCAAAAGTGGTAAGTTGATATTGACATTCTTCAAGAGGTTGTATAGCTCCATGAACCTCTTGTTCTCTTTCGCTGGACGCAACCGGCTTGGAAAAGGAACAACATCCTTAATTTGCGGCGTTGATTGCTTCGGCAGTGGCGGTTCATCTTTGCCAAGGGTGTTGTTCAGAATCGTCCCTTGAATGGATCCAGGAACATATCTATTGGTGGATTTATGTAGCTTGTCTACTGGTATAGATACAATTTCCTCATCCTGGTCCACTATACCATTGTCGATCTTCTTCCCACTGCGAAGGACATGAACTGCCGCTGTCTGACTTGGGAGCTTGTCTTTCTCCTTGTTGGACCTCGCAATGTCAGTCGCTAGTTTTCCCATAGTTCTATCCATCCTTTCCATGTTTTTAACTAGATCATGCACTATTCCAGAAAGATGGTCAATTCCTTTCACCTTCTTTGAGAGTTCATCTATCTTTGCGTTCACCTTTGTAAGTCCCTCTCTATTGCTGATTGTCTTGGCCACTTGATTTTGCTGCCAAACCAACAGTTGATCATTTGGTTGAGCCGTATTAGACGCCTGCCCTTGCGTATGAAAATTATTTTGTGGCGGTGGTGCTTGCGAATGTGGTGGCGGCTACTGCTGATCGGGTTGCATGTGATTTGGACTTCCTGGGCCCCATTTGAAAAGAGTATTCTCACGTTGTGAGGTGTACTTATTTTGGTTTGAATAACTCTGAATTACGTTAACGTCTTCTTGCTTCACTATGTTGTTTGGACACTCGTTTGCTAAATGCTGAGGAGATCTGCAATTGTTGCATGCTATAGTATTCTTCTGTGCAGCGGCCTTGCTTGCCCGCTCAGCTTTCCAAGCAGCTAATTTTTCGTCAAATATCTCTGCACATTTTGCCTTGACTAACTTGCCGTCATCTAAATCAGGATCGGTAATGGAAATCTCATTAACCCTCATTTTACGAGGCCGAGAGTTGGTTTGTCGAGATTTCTCGCTTTGCTTCTCCCCCAGCCGTCTCGCTTCGGTGGCTGTCAAGTCTCCAAAATCCCCTCCTGCTGCTATCTCTACTTCTCGTTTCCCATGGTCCAATAATCCATCGAAGAAAAACTGGTTAGTCATCTCTGGAGAATAGTTTTGGTGGGGGCAAGCTTGAAAAAGCATTTTGTAACGCTCCCACATTTCATGAAATAGCTCTCCATCCAACTATTCAAAAGTGGCAATTTGCCTCCGAAGATGCCCCGTAGTTTGGGCCGAATAGTACTGATTCAAAAATTTCTCGCTGATCATATCCCAGTCAGTCAACGAACCAGGCTCTAGGGAGAGTAGACATGACTTCGCCTTGTCCTTCATGCTATACGGGAAGCAAATCATTTGCACCTCCTCTTGGTTGATTCCGTGAACCACAAATCTTCCAACCTCATCAATGAAATAGTTCAAAAATGCCAGAGGGTCTTCATTAGCACCTCCGTGGAAAGTTGGGAGTAGATTTAGTTTCTGCGGTTTGATCTCTACTTCTCTTGTGGTTGGTCCAAGAACAATTGCCGATCTAAAAGGTACAACCTTTGGTCGTGCCAAATTGCGCTGTCTAGGTGCTCGATCTCCCCTTGGTTCCCTAACTCGGTCATTAGCTCTCTCGTAGTGGTCGTCATATGCGTAATGGTTATCGTGCTCGTATCTTCTTCTGAAATTGTTTTGCTCGTAACCATAATCTTTATTTGCCTACCAAGCATTCAGTGCCTCTGATTGTTAGCATATGTGTTACGCTGCAGAAGATCCTCATTCCTAAATGCCGCGTTCTCCTTGTTGTGTTGACGCATGACATTGTCGTTCATCTCTTCGTTTTGCCTCATATTTGCCATGTTGGGTTGATGATTGACTACGTTGTGCTGCTAGTTCGCTCCTCCATTTCTCCCCGCATCTTGTCTCACATTCTCCACGCTTTGCTGATAATTAGCCCAATAGGCTCGGGGTTGTGGTTGTCATTGCAAAATAATTGGTTCACTCCCATACCCATTTTGAACGAGCCGTGGAGGTGATCTTGGTGGGGAATCATTGCTTCGAATCGATTGTGCTCCTAACATCGTGTCGGGAACTTGGTCGCAAACAAAATCAGTCGCTGCTGAAGAATCATTCTCGGAAATAAAAACAAGTCTTGGTCTCGGTGGATTTGAACGGTGGATGTTGCCAATGAAAGGTGCAAGGTCACGTTGAGGTGATCGCCTTCCTTGCATAAACTCACAACACATCAACGTACCAAATGGAAAAACCAAGTGCGAAAAGAAGTAAATAAAAAGAAACTAATAACTTAAAACGAAAAACATCTTATATTCCTACTCGTTGCTTCCCCGGCAACGGCGCCAAAACTTTGATTCAAACTTTTGTGCACCCCAATTATAGATATTAAAATTAAAGCACGTAAGTTTGCTCGCAAGAGTACGAGGAACTTGTAGGGTGATGAGTTTGACTCGAGTCGTATCTCTCGAGGAAACAACTGTTCGGTCTTTGTTTTTCTCAATTTGCTAACTAAAATAAAATACATGTACATTAGGGGATTTAAAAGATTTTGAATTGGTCATTATAAAAAGTTTGCTCGCAAGAGTATGAGGAACTTGTAGGGTGATGAGTTTGACTCGAGTCGTATCTCTCGAGGAAACAACTGTTCGGTCTTTAGGACATTTTTCTCAATTTGCTAACTAAAATAAAATACATGTACATTTGGGGATTTAAAAGATTTTGAATTGGTCATTATAAACTAAAGCAGTAATTAAACTAAGGATAATTAAACTAATTATTCTAAACTATATTATCAACTACGAGCAATGATTAAATTATCAATTAAACGCTACTAAGATCTAATTAACGAATCTAAGAACATGAATATAAGAAACTACCATGAAGCAATTGTATCATACGAATCTTAAATCGAATAATTAAGCTTAAATAAACTCGCATAAATAAGCTAAATAAATCCAATATCCAAGCATGAAACGATTGAACTAATTAAACTAGTTCTAGAATTAACTAAGAATTTAACTAAGCAATTAACTAGGAAATTAACTACGAAATTAACTAAGAGTTTAGAATACTTAATGGAACTAATAAAAGCGATGAAAATCTCCAGGTATTCCGGAGTTGAACGTTGATCTTGGGCGAAGATTGGATCCCGAACGTGAATTTGATGTCTCAGATTCGTTGTTCTTTGATCCTTGATCTCGGTCTTCGAATCTTGTTATAAGATGTGAAAATATGTTTATTCTAAGCAAAAATAACCTAAGATAGTCGTGTCTCTCCCAAAAATCCGAAATATGAAAGGTATTTATAGATAAAACAAGTCTTGGCGCACAAGAAACCCTAAAATCGCAAATCTGGGCAGCCACATCTACGGTGCATCGACCGACGTGTGCTAGCGCTCGGCGTTGATGGTGCCTGGGTGCTTGCGTTGTCTAGGCGGGTGCGTCGACTGACGCGGTCTTGAATCGACGCTTCAGAAAGTTACGTCGGCCTTGCGTCGACCGTCGCGTCTTGGATCGACGCTTTAGAATGTTACGTCGGCCTTGCGTCGATCGTCGTGGATCATGCCTCGCGTCGATCGATGCGACAGAGCGTCTGTCTCATTTTTCTTGATCTTTTTGCTACTCGTTCACCGGAAAGCTCGTTCTCATTTCTTGAGCATCGAACTTCGTCTGTTACGCGCTTAACTCTTCCGGTTACTTAGCTTTAAGGTGAAACAACAAAATATCACCTATTTGCATCAATTACAATCAAAATATGGTAAAATAAGCTGGAACTATAAAAAATATAGAATTATGCTTAAATCATCCAACTTATACCAAAAACAAGTAGAAAAATAAACTTAAATACTAATAAAATAAGGACAAATCCACGTTAATCACGTACACCTTGGTAAAGCATGAAACCATCCACCATCACTTCTCATTTAATAACATTAAATGCACCCCTGCACCATATTGGACACGTATTGCCAGCCGGTCACCTCGTAATATATTTAATCCCGTGGGCCAAAAAATTAAAGGCCCACAATAAACCCAAGCAAGTTTCCCATCTTTCGAAAAGCCTTTCTGTCTTCTCAGCTTTTCATCGTACAATACACAAAACACCCTGTCTTCTTCACTTTGTCCCATTTACACAAAATCAAAGCAAGAAACATTATTCTCATCTGCAAAGAACACTCTGCGAATTTCTGCAAAAATCAAGAATCACCATCAAGCGCTTCAACATCACCAATCTAAACAATGAGTAAGTCACCCTAGTTTCATTTCTATAATAATTACTTTGATCTCCGTTGTTAATCTCTGTGTTGTTGAGTATAATTTTTTTGTCTTTTCCCTTCCCCATTATTCGATCGATGATGAACCCAAATCCACCTAACTCCACTTTTCCAAACCTTAACCTCACAAACCCAAACATATCTTCTGATACTGAATTGATACAGATTCCCTTGAAATGACGTATCAAGAAAATAAACATACCCAAACTTCCACCCACTCTTCCTGATGAACTGGAGGGAAACATCTCCCGGGCTGAACTCGAAGCCCAAACACTAACTTTGACCAAAAATAGGACTGTAATTGAAAATATAGCTGAGGACCTTCCCATAGCACATCCTGAGATCAAACATTTAACTGTGGGTACTCCCCTTGTGCAGCCCAGAACACCCTCTTCTTCCCATCAGGTGTTTCCTAATCGGAACAATCTCGCCGAATCCGAAAAAGCACTCAATCACCCTGAAACCGCCAAAATAGTTTACCCCGATATCCTTTAAACTGACCCTGAGGGACCTCTTCGAAACCATATTACTCTGTTCGACGAGCTTCTAAAAGTAGGATTTAGATTTACCCTCAAATAAATATAAATTCCCCATAATTCAATTAAGTTTTTAGCTGGGTACGTGATTTTGTGTACATATTATGATGTCCAGCCTGACCTTGGCTTCTTTCACTTTTTTTTTTTCAAGTAAAATATCAAAAAAGTACTTTCTACCTTTCCTCTCGTCAGAAAACGCACTTCATGGTGAACCCATCATCAATAGTGCCCGAATGGCGAAATAAATTCTTTTTTATTCACAATAGTGAGACCTAGCCATTTCCTACCGAACTGAACAATGTAACTCCTAAACAGGACACACCTTCTTCTCCCCCAAAACAACCTGCTCTTTTCCAGCAATATTCTGATATGCTCTCTGAATGGAATAAGCGCCCCTTTGATGTGGTGAAACTCAAAAAGTGGGAAAGAGTCTTTTCATTCCTAGGTCTTGACTCGCGAACTACAGATCTGACGAGACCTGAGTTCGGTAGGTTCTTAAATTATCGAAATTCCTTCAGCTTCACCTTTATGATAAAATAACAGATTTAGTTATTTATTTATGCAGATTACCTAATTGATAGTTATTTGTCATCGAGCTCAGAGGGCAGGGCAACTATCCAACCAGACCCAAGCTTAGCAGTAACATCAGTGATGCAAGCTCGCACTGTGAATGTTGACGAGGAAGTAGAGCTTGCACTAGCAGGAAGAGACAAGCCAGTCGAGGTCGCGGACTCTGACGACCAAATGCCATTGCGCACCTCCATGGGTAAAGGTAAAGGCAAAGGCAAAAGAGTAGACATCATCCTGACACCTATACCTCTAGTTCCAAACGCTGACGTCTTCAAAGAAAACCTATTGTTGCCGCTTCTACCTCAGGTTCTCTAGACTTGGAGAAAAGTCTAGCACAATGTGGCAGCACCGACCAATTTAAGTCTCTTCTTCAAAAACATATGACAAGCCAGATAATTTTAATTGTACAGAGCAACTCGCGTAAATACCCTTCAGATAACATTTGTGAATTACTCTGCTTTTTATGAAAAAGTTTGAACCCCTGGTAAATGCACTGTCCAACCATTTGCTAGCATCTACCTCTGAGAGCGATCTACAAAAAACCTGCGATGAGCTGGCAACACAGGCCGAGAAATAGACTCAATAGTTATCCTTGACTCAAGGAGAGCTAAACAAATCCCGCCGCCAATTGACCACTCGGGAGGAGGAGCTGAATATTTCCAAAAGTCAGGTGGAGACCTTGGAGGATCGGATAAAGAAATTGAAGGTGTTGTTGTAAGAAAAGGAGAGCCAGGTACACGAGGTAGTTGGTTTAGCTCATCGACAAGAGGTTTCAGAAGGCCAAGAAGAAAATTTTTTGCTTGAGGGACGGCGTATGTTTCTAAAGAGAAAGGTGGGTAAAAGATTCACAGACGCTTACAGAACTGAGCTACTGAACGTATACAGAAATACAACCCACTACCTGGCCAAGATAGGAAGTGGAGGCTGAGAATGGGTTAAGTTTGCTACAGAAAGAATCAAGGCCCTAGTCATGAAGGTCAACATCTCATTTGAGCCAGATACGAAGAGCATACTTGAAGAGCTACCCGACTTCTCTTTTTGGAAAGGCGACCATAGCCAGCCCACAACAATAAAGTGGTGGACCCCCTGCAAGGGTGATGTCATCCTTAGGGCAGGCCTGGGCGATTGATTGTAAAGTGGAGGCCCCAGTGGAGGAGCTTATGATTGATTGTAATCCAGCTTGATTTAGCTTTTTTGTAATTGAACAACTGCTTCTCCTAATTTCTTTTGAATGGTTATGTATGAACTACTATGACTCGGTATATTCATTTTCGTGAACCTTATCGTGTATAACTTTTCCTGCCATAAGATGGTTATAGAAAAACATCTCAAAACTATTAGCAAAACCATATGTTCATGTAAGTCAAACATGCTAGGGTAACATTAAAACCAAACATGTCCATATGTGAAAAGAAAATATGTAAATCAAACACATATCTTTTCCATAACATCCCAGAATATGCAAGTCAAACATACTCCAGGAAAACATGTAAATCAAACATGTTTCCAAATAAAAATCAAACAAACTCAAAAAAAGTCATATAAGACCATGTAACTCACATAAATCCATATAGAACACAAGAGACGAAGCCAAGCAAGAGACAACACATATAAGCTGATTCAAGCTTTTATGTACCCCAAATATATATTTTTTAAATTAAAACATTCAAGCTTGCTCGCAAGAGTACGAGTTTGCATGTAGGGTGATAAGTTGAACCGAGTTGATCTCAAGGAACATGCAATCGGAATCTCAAACGTTTGTTTAATCACAAAGTAACACAAAAGCTAATTGAATTGAGGTTTTATTGTTTTTATTATCTAAGAAACTAAATAGCATGAATATTAACCTATAAACTAACAAGAACTAAATAGCATAAATCATACCCAAGTAATTAATCTAAGCAAAGCAATAACATATACGAAACTTACTAGCATTAACGAAATCTAAAGCATAGAACATAAATGAAAGTAACAAACATAAGCCTAGTCAATTATCTTAAACGAAACGTAAACGGAATAATAAATCTCAATCATTCAAGAATGGAATAAACTAAATTAATTCTTAAGTTACGAATCCAATATCTAAAGTAGTTCAAGAACAATAAATAAAAGCTTTTGCCTAATAGCATGAATTAAACTAAGAAAATAATTAATAAGGTTTAGAATACTTATTTGAACTAAGAAGTGAGGTAAATCCTCCAGCTATTCTATAGAAGTCGCGTAGATCTTGGCCGAAAATCGAATCACGAACTAAAGAACGGAACTTGCGACTTGTGACTCTTGAATCTTCGATCTTGATCTTTTTTAATGTTATGGAATGTAATTTCGTGTTGTTTTGGAGGCTATGGACCAAAAATAGGGTTATGGTGGTGATGTGTGTTTTGGGGGATGGATTAAGAGAGGGGTTTATATAGTTTTCCCATGTCTTGGAACACAAGTTAGGGTGAAAATGCGTTTCTGGGCAGGTAACGGTAAGACTTAGCGATAATGAGTTACCGCTAAAGCTATCATCAATGTCTCTCTAACGGTGATGGTGACGGTAATGGTTTTAACCGTTAAGTGTATCGTTAAGCTCTTAGTCCGTCTTCAGCGGTTAGGTAACGGTAATGGTACTAGTAAGGGTTACTGCTAACTCGCAATTTCTGCTACTTCTTCGCCGGAACGCTCGATTCTCATTTCTTAATTATTGAACTTTGCCTCTTATGCACTGAGATCCTCCGGTTACTTAGCAATAAGATGAAAAATAAAGAATAATCACCTATTTGCCTCAATTTAGATCACAATATGGTAAAATAAGTTGGAAATATAAAATTACGAAATTAAGCTTAATCTACCAAGCTTATACCAATAACAAAATGAAAAACTAACTAAAATACTAATAAAAATAAGGATAAATATGCGTTAATAAACTACCCAACGCTTATTGGTTTGTTCGTCCTCGAACAAACGATAGATTCAAAGAATAACCAAACTGAAAATGAATTCAAGCAATGAGTCGTGTCGTGCTACATATATAATTTTGAAAATATAGATAAATGCAACGAAACCTCAATTGCTCGACCATTATTACATTGTCGCTTCTTAAAAAATTCATGCGTCCTCACGAAGGGTAATATATAAGTGTACGCTCAATCACTAAAGAATTTTTTTATAGGGACGTTTTTACACCCAATTCAACAAAATACAAGCACGGTAAGCAAGCACTGAAAATCAAAAACTTCTCCATCGCATTTATGTGTGTAACCAACAAAGAATCGGAAAAGGTCTTTTTGTGTTGTAATGTGGGCTATTTGGACGGGTATGGAATATATAAGTCGTGTGGCTAACTCATGATCTAACATGATCAATAACTCACCAAACTATTCTAATCACGAAGCTGTGTGCTTCACCTCATTCAAAAGAAAACCTCATTGAACACTCATAACGTTGCCTTTAAATTTAGGCTATTTCTCAACTCATAACTCTAAATTCGCTTTTGCTCAAACCACCTAAAAAAATCTAGAAGCTTATGATATGCTTCTTCTTCAACACAACTCTTGCCTCTTAAATATTAGGCTTCATAATAAAATAAACAGTAATAAACAAGCCTTTATTAGCGTAGGCAATGACTAAACACGATTCACCATCCTTCTTTTTCATTTTTTTTTATTTTATCCCCCTTTTATTCTTTTTTATGGGGTCTTTTTTTTTTTGTTGTTGTTGTATTGAAGGATGGTGATCTTTGATATTATTACTAAATCATAAATTCCTGATAAAATTTCCAAAACACAAATAACCAACAAAAATAACTAACTCCTACCCCACGCTTTTAATGGTTGTAGGAGTTGACACAAAAACACTCATGGCTATAGGAAATGGATTATTTGGCTATGATTAGCTCATTCGAAATCTATAGTGGCTAATATATATGGATATTGCCGGAATAAGTTTTTTTTTTGTTCCTTAACGTCATGTTCAAAGCTAACTACACACAGCGATTTCAAAGAGATTTCAAAACAGAACTCATACATGCAAAGATGATAAACACTCAGGCTACTCACTAGCTTTTGCACGAAAATCTTTGAATTGACGTTGTTTTTTGGGTTTTGCGAAATCATTTGCGTTCAAGTACCATTTTACAATATATAAATAAGAACTTTGAAAAATTTATGCACTTATACACACTCAAAGACAAGAACATCAAAACATAATTAGCTAACTTCGACAGGCAAGCAGACACACAAGTCAGCGTAGGAATAGCAATTAATCATGAGAAGTTACTAATTATTATAGGCCATAAGAATCCAAATTGCACTTAATAACAAAATACAAATCATTGTCGACCCTCCCCCTCCCTCAAAATTAGGCAATATCCGGATTGCCATAAACACAAATAAAATTAAACAAGGTGAGGAAAAGAAAAACTTCCCTGAANCATAAGAATTCAAATTGCACTTAATAACGAAATACAAATCATACTCGACCCTCCCCCTCTCTCAAAATTCGGCAATCTCCGAATTGCCATAAACACAAATAAAATTAAACGAGGTGAGAAAAAGAAAAACTTCCCTGAAAACGTAAAAAGGCCGAGTCGCTCATGTTGATGTCGTGCAATTGGCCATCTTCTCGAATCTTGATTGAAATTGTCCCTTAACAAAAACTCCGAAAACAAAATAACAAAGAAAATAAATAATAAAAAGTGCAAACAAAGAAAAATAAAATCCTTGTCCAACATAAAATAAAAACATCAATAAAAATCACTGCCACAGTGGCATGTGATCGTGCGGACCCTGGGAGGTTGAGAGACTTGGTGGTAAAAGGTATGTTCAAGTCAATTTCCAATTTTTCTGCCACCCTACTCAAAAATTCCGCGTCGTCCTCAATGCTTAAATTATCTAAAATGGTGATCCCCTTTAACTCGTGAACGCAAGATGCAATAGGAATAATAAATGGAAAATTGTCGTGCATGAACGAAGAGGGAGTGTTGTGAATTTCCTTAAGCGAAAATGTTTTTTTTTTCGCCCAGAACGGACAAGGTCATTCTTCCTTTGTGTACGTCAATTAGTGTATGAGAGGTAGACATGAATGGTCGCCCTAGCAAGATAGTGTGTTCCGCTCCTTCCTTTGGAATCTCACTTGACATCGAGAATAACAAAATCAATGGGAATTACAAGCTCGCTGACTTGTACTATTTCATCATCAAATATGCCGAGAGGTTGTCTGATTGATCGATTCGCCAGTTGTAGTCGCATCGTAATCGGCTTCATTGTTCCAAGGTCAAATTCTTTATGTAGTGAATATGGCATCAAATTAATTCCGGCACTAAGGTCAAGCATTCCACGTTCCGTTTGCCCATTCCTTAAGTCAATAGTTATGTAGAAACTCCCTGGATCTTTTTCCTTCTTGGGTAGTGGACCCTTGAATATGGCGCTTAACTCTTTGGTTAATTCCTATCGTTGTGTCGTTGCTAAACGTCGTTCCCTTGCGGCTAACTCCTTAAAAAATTTAACGTATGCGGGCATGTTTTGATTACATCTAAAAGAGGAAGATTAATGTTGAAATTCTTTAGCAAATTGTATAGTCCATGAATTTCTTGTTTTCTTTGGCTGGGCGTAGACAACTTGGAAAAGGAACTTTGTCTCGAATCGTAGATGTTGACTGTTTTGGCTGCGGAGTCGAAGATTTGGTGGAATCGTCAATTGTCGTTGGAGTGGGGGCTTGGTTCGGAACTTTCCCCCTCAATGATCCTAGAATATATGGATTCGGTGATTTATGCATTTAGCCTACTGGTTTAGGGTCTTATTTCTTAGGTGAAGTCGTAGTTGGAATGTCGGCCACCTCTTCTTCTTCTTTTCCTATCTCGACTCCATTATCCACTATTTTTCTACTTCGCAAG
This sequence comes from Phtheirospermum japonicum, assembly GCA_014905375.1. Lineage (NCBI taxonomy): Eukaryota > Viridiplantae > Streptophyta > Magnoliopsida > Lamiales > Orobanchaceae > Phtheirospermum > Phtheirospermum japonicum. Next base: position 734,145 of record BMAC01000452.1, on the reverse strand, counting down.
ATATGAACCGCTGAAGCTTGCTCGGGTTGGCTTAGAAATTTACCTTTCTCGTTTTTGTATTTTGCCATCGAAGCCGCCATTTGGCCCATCATCATCTCTAATTTCTTCATACTTTTGGAGAGATCATTCAATGTTTCTCCCTGCTTATCTACTTGCGTAGTTAATTGCGCAAGCCCGTCTCAATTTCGAATTGTCTCGGTGACTTGGTTTTGTTTTCAAATTAAAAGTGGATCGGTCGGTTGAACTGGAGCAGGTGTTGGTCTAATCGTTGGATACTTGTTTGGTGGGGGCGGTGGTACGGGTTGTGGATCAGTTTGTGTGGGAGTGTAATGTGGGTTTCCTGGGCCCGGTTTTAAGTAAGGAGAATTACGTTGCGCCTGAAATTTAGTTGTGGGTCTGTTCTCATGAGTTGGAAGGTCTTGTTTGCGCATTTGGTGTTTAATGGTGTATGCCTCGGCTTCGCATTCATCGTAACACACCATCTTGCACGTATCCACTAAATGCCCTTGCTCTCCGCATCGGTTACATGTTTCAACGGTTTCATTGGTTGGCAGTTCAAACACCTCGTTAACTCTTATCTTTCATGGTCTAGAACTTGTTTGCCTTGATTTCTCGCTCATCTTTTCAAACAACTGCTTAGCTTCCGTAGAGGTCAAGTATCCAAAATCGCCTCTAGCAGCTGTCTCAATGTTATTTTTGTAGGAGTCCAATAGCCCTTCATAGAAGAATTGATTTACCATCCATGGAGAGTTGTGATGATGTGGGTAAGCTTGCAATAGCGATTTGTAACGTTCCCATGATTCGTGTAGCAACTCTCCATCTTGCTGAACAAAGTTGGCAATTTGTCTCCTCATGTGGCATGTCATTTGAGCTGAGTAGTATTGATTTATATATTTATCACTAACCATCGTCCAATTGATCAGTGATCGAGGTTCTAAAGAGAGTAGCCAAGATTTGGCTTTATCCTTCAGACAACATGGAAAACACACCTTTTGAAGATCTTCGTGATGAAGTCCCGGAGATGGGACTATACTTACTTCAGCATAAGATTCTTTAAGAAAACTAACGGATCTTCGTTGGCGAGACCATGGAATGTCGGGAGGTTATTGATTATGTGAGGTTTAAGATCAAAGTCTCTAGTAGTCCTTCCCAACATAATAACAGAACTATAAGGACCAACCTGAGGATTCGTAAATTGTCGCTGTCTAGGTTCGCGCACTCCCCTTGGTTGTCTCTCTTGGATTAGGCCTCACGTAGTTTCTATCGTACTCGTGTCTTTCATTTTAATGATTATTAACGAGCCAATTGTCAATTTGCTCGTCTCCAGGGTAAGATCTCTCAGAATAGTTATCTTGGTTTTGTTGATGATGATTTCTGTTCTCACCTCCTCCTCGCTCTTCATTCCGGTCCATCATATTTCATTGGATATTTTCCCAATATTCTTAAGGTTGTGCTGGTCTTTTGGGGCGAATTGTTTCCCTTCCGTATTCATCTCAATGATGTATAGGAGGGTTTCTTAGTGGTTGATCATTTGCATTATTGTTGTGAATAGGATTTTCTCGTCTTAACATCATATCAGGAAATGTGTTGCAAACAAAATCAGTGGTAACAGACGAATCGCTTTCAGAAATATGAGGAGGTCTTGCTTGATCGGAATGGTGAATGTTATCAATGAATGGTGCAAGTTCGAGTCTAAGTGATCTTCTACCTTGCATGCACTTAACAACAAATCAAACGTATCGAATGGAAAATTAATTATACAAATAGACGGTTGAAAAGAAAATAATACGAACAAACATGTTTTTGAAACCTTTGCTTTTGAGTTCCCCGACAACGGCGCCAAAATCTTGATTCAAGCATTTATGTACCCCAAATATATTTTTAAATTAAAACATTCAAGCTTGCTCGCAAGAGTACGAGTTCGCATGTAGGGTGATAAGTTGAACCGAGTCGATCTCAAGGAACATGCAATCGGAATCTCAAACGTTTGTTTAATCACAAAGTAACATAAAAACTAATTAAATTGGGGGGTTTGCTTGTTTTTATTATCTAAGAAACTAAATAGCATGAATATTAACCTATCAACTAACAAGAACTAAATAGCATAAATCAAACTAAAGTAATTAATCTAAGCAAAGCAATAACATATACGGAACTTACTAGCATTAACGAAATCTAAAGCATAGAACTTAAATGAAAGTAACAAACATAAGCATAGTCAATTATCTTAAACGAAACTTAAATGGAGTAATAAATACCAATAACCAAATGCAGCCTCCTAGAGTAGTTTTTAAAAATAGAGAGTTATAAGCTATAGAACAAGAAAAACCAGTAGATAGTAGAACATGTTTGAGCTTTGCAGACCGAGCCCTTGGAGCCTATTTTAGGCCATAAAGAGCTTACCAGACTACACACTTGGACAAAGGGAGAGGAATTGATTTCAAATCTCGGAGGTTGACTCATATGTCAAATCACTATTCAAATATGCATTGATGACATCAATATATCTAATATCTCAACCTAGGTTAACATAAATAGGAAAAACAATCCTGATGGTAGAAGCTTTCACTATAGGGCTAAAGTCAAAAACAGGGACTTGATCATATCCTTTTGCCACTAATCTTGCTTTATACCTGGCCATAGTTCCATTTGCATGTCTTTTAAGTTTAAACACACATTTAAAGCCAATCACCTTCTTGCCAGATAGTAGAGCACTGAGTTGCCACGTGTTATTTATGATGAGAGAATTGTACTCCTCTTACATGGCTTGTTCCCAATTAGGATCTTGCAATGCATTAACATAACTTTAGGGCTCATGAATGTCAATAACAATGGCCTGAAAGTGCTCTTGGCTTATAAACACCTGCCTTTGATCTTGTTACATTGGGGTCAATACTTACAACTAATAAATATTAGAGGTAACAGGAGCATATTTTGTATTTCCTATAAAAGGTAGATACACTCTAAAAGATACCTTGCTTTTGCTGGAATCTGCAGATGGAAAAGATATAGGTGTATGCGAAGAAGGTGATAAGTGAGGAGTCATAAAGCTGCAAGGGAAATTTTATTTTTGGTCCACTATGTTGGCCACATTCCAGAAAAGGTACGTGATGTTGGTCATCATCAAACAACGTCTTCTAAGTTGGACAATTCATCAAAAAAGGTCCAAAAAAAGTCCGATCGGGCTTTTTTGCCGACGTGGCTTGATTCAATACTTTCTTATCATTTACTTTAATTTTAAATATTAAATTGAAAATAAAAAACTGGGAAAATTTTCATTTTGGTCCATTATATTGGCCACATTGCAGAAAAGGTACGTTAAATTGACCATCATCAAATCATATTTGCTAAGTTAACCAATTCATTGAAAAAGGTCCAAAAAAGCTTTGATCAGATTTTTTTTCTGACGTGGCATGATTCTATATTATTATTTTTTTTTATTTAAATATTAAATTGATGACAAAAACCTATTTTGCCTTCATTTTCTTTTCTTTTAATCAAATTAATAAAATCTTAATTAATAAAAAATAAAAAGATATATGATAAATATATAAACATAAAACAAATCTTCCAAATTATAAAATTAATAAAATAATTTATATGATATTTATATTATTAAAATTCTATTTAATACAAAGTTAATAAACTCGAAGATAAATATAAGGATATGAAATGAATCTTAAAAAATAATAAAACATATATATAAATATATATGAGAAAATCTCTTATGAATGAATTTTGAAATTTCTATATTTATTATATATTTTTTAATATTTTTATTATATTTTTATATTTATAAATAATTTATATTAATTCTTATTGATTAAAACTTAATTAATTAGATTAACGGAAAGAAAAAAGAAAAAGGAGAGCAAGACACATTTTTGTCTTTAATTTAATTCTTATAATTATAGAAAACTGATAAGAAAATATAGAATAATACCACGTTAGAAAAAAAATCCGATCAAGCTTTTTTGAACCTTTTTTGATAAATCGGTTAACATAGAAGATATGATTTGATGATGGCCAATTTAACGTACCTTTTATGGAATGTGACCAATATAATGGACCAAAATGAAAGATTTTCCTCTTTTTTTATTTTTAATACAATATTTAAAATTAAATAAAAATGATAGGAAAATATTGAATCACGCCACGTCATCAAAAAAAGCTCGATCGGGCTTTTTCTGGACCTTTTTTGATGAATTGACCAACTTAGCAGACGTTGTTTGATGATGACCAATATCACTTACCTTTTTCTTGAATGTGGCCAACATATTTGACCAAAAATGAAATTTGCCTTGGAGCTTGAGGTGTGTGTTAGGGGTGAGTGATTAGTATTAGGACTATAATGAGGCTTATGTGGAGATTGGTGACAGGTAGATGGATAAGTATTCGGATGAGGTAAGAGGCAAGGAGGGGGTCTAAGTATAGAGGTAGAGCTAGTTGAAGAGATGTCATAATTAGGACCATGAGATTTAGAAAAAGGAAAAATGGTTTCATCAAAGGTAGTGTTTCTGGTGATGACTGATAACACGTATTTGTCGTACAAAATGGGACTTAGTAAGTTAGGTCTCAACTAGTTTTGTACGTTTTTAACGTCTTTTAACTTTGATTCGTATTATTTGGATGTTATTACGTGTTTGGACATTTAATGTTGTTTTTATAGAATTTTGGAGCTATTTTAGTTGGATTGAGCTTAAAGAGAAAGTAATGGACCAAAATTGGAGCAACCCTACGCAGTCCACGAGTCAACGGAGCCCAGGAGACCACTATTTACCCCATTATCGGTCGATAGTGGGGTCGCTACCAGGGGCCATTTTCAGGAAGACTCTTAGCAATCGCACTAGCTGTCGATAACTAGGGCCCTCTTATAAGACATTTTCAAGAAGACCATTATCGACTAAATTAGCGTTCGATATCCGATCAATAATTATCCAAAAAAGTTAAAAAATATTACAAATTGGGTTTAAAGGCTGAGATTTTATTTTGGACTATAAAAGGAGGTCCAAGAACCGGTCCATATGCATCCTGTACCACCCATTATGTTGGGAACCACCATTCACAACAAAAACACTCCAAAAGTGTAAGATAGAGGGAATATAAGGGAGTTCGAAGGAGAAACACGAGGAAACCCTTATGGTTTATCCTTTATAGTTTTTCTTATGAATTATATGTGTTGTGAAATGCCTAGATAAATGATTAATCATGTCTAGCTAATTTCATTCGTATTTTTGAGTTTGGTAAACGATGAACGAATAATGTTTTGAACTTTTCTTTCAATCAAGTATTTGATCCTTTCAATATTTGGATTCCTAATTTACATACATACATAATTGCGTGGCAAACTTTCATGCTTATTAATTTTAAAATTTTATAAATTGAGAGACGAGTTTTATTAATGGAACTACAAAATCAAAAAATTTATATTCAATAAAATTGATGGATTTTAGATTAGAATGATATTTTTAATTTTTTTTAACTTTTTGGAGTTCTATTGCGATTGATAATACGTCTCACATTTAGAACTCACGGTTTAATCACTTCGAGCACTACAAAAAAATAATATTTTACCAATTAATTTTCTATTGTTTATCAAATAGAGACGAACAGGTAATGTGAAGTAGCACTATGTATATTAAAGGAGAACACACTCATCCAATAACAGTAATTTTCTATTTTATACAAATTACTTCAAACGAAATAGTTTCATACTAAATTCACAATATCCCGTGAACAAAAAACACACTAGAACATCTCATCATATTAAATTTTCCAAAAACACATTCCATCAGAATCCCTATGTTATAATCAATTTCTTACAAAAAAAAAAAAATTAGAAAAAAAAAAAAGATAGATATTGCCAATATATGTGGATTTTCCCATGTGTTCGTCCACTATTGCCTTTATTATATCAGCCTTTAATTTTTTAACATTGTTTTTACCAAACCTCTTAGGTATGTTTTTCTTTTGCACTACATGTTTCAAGAAGAAAAAATGCAAAGAAACCATCAACACAGTCTTTCCTAGGGTATTCGAGCAGAAACTAAAATTATATTTTCCCTCATGACTTGTAAATGCTCGGTGCTAACTTCCCCCTTTCAGGTTTTAAAGCTACAGGGGATGCTAGGCCGTTGTAGACATAAATTGGCTGTAGATAAATTAAACATTTTCATACTAGTTAACATAAACTCCATAGTATATAAAATCAAAATCCCCCGACTAGTATGAGTTTTATTCAAGTAGTATGAAATAAATCCCCTAATGCACCTTACTAGAAAAAACACTACGAATATCAAACCAATTATATACTACGTTCTTATGATTCCACACTAGTCAAATAACATTTGCAATATGTACAAACTGCAATAATTACACACTTTATTTAAAATACTACTGTGTCCAATTTACATAATACTCTATGAAAAATTATAGTAATTACGTACTACATTTCATGAATAAAGATAAGAAAACCACACTAGTTTGAATGGAATCAGTAGCATGGAAATTAATGATTTATTACTATAGGTTCCCAAACTAGAAAATTAAAACTTGGTAAAATTGCAAAGATCTCAAACAAGATAATTATAAATTATTAAAAGTAACTAACAATTTCACACTGTGACAAACCAATAAAAACAAACAATTCAGAACTCATAAATTTTGCATCCTACTAAAGGAAATTGTAGATATTCCAAACTAGATAAGAAATTAAATAAGAAAAAAAAAAAAAAATCACGGAGATTCCAAAAAAAATATAATCATAAATTGGGAAAATTAAATGGCAGAAAAATAAATCCACCTACGCCGATCAAATAATAATTAATTATATATTGCAAAATAAATCCTCACCTTTGTACTCAATAGTCTTCTCAAGAAAGTTTGTGCACACTCATACTTTTGCTGTCAAACTTAAACATTTGACATTTAGTATTAAAATGCATATCCTCTTAACTGGTGCATTAAGTAAAACATGTTATTATCTATCTTTCATTCAAAAAAATGCATCAAGTTACAACAACAAAAAATGCATCAGTGTGGGAGATGATTTTGTTACAACAACAAAAAAAATGTCAAATAAAATAAAGTAAAAAATCATGCATTTTCCCCAAAAGGTCCAACAAACACAAGCTCAAGTTATTAAGAAATTCAAGGTTTAATAATGTTCATTCAAATTTCCAATGCAATGAAAATGCATCAAATCTTTTAAATTTCTCATTATGGATGGAAGATTAAGTTTTAGTTAATTGAAAGGTAAAATAGAATATACATGAAACAATGGGTAGATACAGAAGCTTTCGTAGACGTACACATCATTCTGGTTTTATGCCTCAATAGAATTACACACTGCACACATTCTTTCCACTATTTGCAAATTAATTACCTACTACTTTATTAGTTTACAAAATTCATACGGGCAATCCAAACTACTATGATAATCAAAAAAAAAAAAAATCATAAACACTGGTCAAAGAAAATATTCCACACTGCAAAAAAAAAATTAAAAAAATTCACAACTAATTCAACCAAACACACACACACACACACACACAAACTATCCAAGAAAATCAGCAACCCGATACACAATTCCATACCGCTAAAAAAAATGTAGATATTCTTGTTTTTTTTTTTCTTGATTGGATTCGAAATCTCTCCAAGTACCCTGATTTGTGTATAAACTCTGCATGTTCGATTCTAGCGAAAAGGTAAACATCAAAAGGAAAGCAAAATTGAGCAGAAGAATAATAATATATACACACTCGATCTCGGAAGGTAATTTGACAATCCCGTACTGCTGAAAACAATAGGTGGAAAGCAATACTTAATGAATTTTAAGATTTATCTTCACCGGTCTCGACATCTCGAATTGAGTAATATGAAAATTGGGTAATAAGCGGAAGCGACATAAGAATTAGGTAAATGTCAAGAATATTTTGAGAGATTTGAGCGATTTCCTGGCTTTCGGTTGAATACTGGTTTAGAAAAATCCCGCTCATGATATATATTTATTTCTATGAAATCAGGGTTGTTTTTTCTTGGAAAAATATTTTTGAATCGGAATTTATGTGAGAGAACTTTACCCAAATCCACAAGCTGAATCGAACTAGAAGCCAATTTTAAAACCCATCGTGAGGCGAAGGGCAATCAACGAGGAAGAGGATGGAGTGGTGCTCTCATCGGCTATGAAGGTCGAGAGGTATGTGTGTATATGGGGGGGTGGAGGGTCGACATAAAAGAAGATATACATGGATTTAGGATTTCTTCATGTAATTAAGGTATCTTTTACCTTTTGGTTTTAATAAGGGCAATTTCGATAATCTATATTAGTTTTTAGATCCTAACCTATGTGTCTGCTTCGTATGCTTCGTTTGATAAATAAAAAATTCTGGTGCTTCGTTTGTCTGTGTGTCATCCGAGTCTAATATTTACCTATTTTTTTTATTTTTCCTTATTCAATACTTTGATTTGATTCCCCTAATATAAAAATAGAAATAAATCATATATAATAAGTAGATAAGATCTAAATTAGTTATTTTAATTAAAATAAAAACTACATATGAAATAATTTTAATTAAAAAAGTTTTATTATGAAAATAATTAAATAAATTTTATTGATAATATAATTTAAAATAATTTTATTTTTGTAGTTTCAAATATTCTATATAAGTAAAATATGAGTTATTTACAATAATCTAAATATGTAACTAAGTATTAGTAATTTATTCAATCTAAACATAAAAATATTAAAGTATACACTAATAATTAATAAACATTGATTAGACACCA
>BMAC01000452.1:709296-724488 GCA_014905375.1 Phtheirospermum japonicum | reverse complement strand
AAAATGAGTTAATAATAATTAATTAATATAAATTAGATACGGGTTGAAAATGTGACATCTTTTGAAATTTTATTAGTGTGCAAATATAATTATTAATAAATTTAATTTGAACATTAAAATAAAATATTAATCAATAATTATAATAATTAATAAATTGAACAAGGCACGGGTTGAGATACACATCCTTTCAATTTATTATTTTAAATTTAAAATTTTATAATTTTCACAAATATTTTTTATATTTAATTTTTTATAAATTGCGTGTACACGGGTGTTAAACTAGTTTTAAATATATGGGAATACCAAAAATTTAATAGAGTAAAGTGGGAGTAAATGAGAATTTTTCTATTAATTTAACTTATTAAATTATTTAAGTAATTGAATATATTAATTAGTTGGACTTTAAATCAAAGTCCATGTAAATTTCTCGTTGGCCTATTAGTAGAAGTCCACTAGAATAATTGAAAGCAATTATTACGTACACTCGGGTGTATGTTATACCGTATACCGGATTATACGTTATACTGTACATCCAAAGATAAACATTTAATATAATTGAGATGTATAATTTTTTGATTGAGCGTACCTCTTGTTATGTGTTCATTCTATATTATAAAAAATTGTACATTTATCACATTGAGATTAATATTTATCTTATTTGAGATGATTAACATATATAAACATTTATAAAAATGAAGATTGATATTTATCAATAATGGAGATGAACTTTTATCTCAATGAAGATGAACATTTATCAAAACAAAGATGAACATATTTATAACAATGAATATGAACATTTTTATGAATGTTATACGTTCATGAATGTAAATTTATCACAGTAAAGATGAAAGTTTATCACAACAAATGTAAAAACTTATATTCATAGAGATGTACATTTATCACAATGAACATAATAGTTTGCTAATAATTGGAGATATATGAATAAACTTAATTTTATACATACATACATACATATATATATATATATATATATATATATATATATATATATATATATATATATATATATATGAGAGAGAGAGAGCCACTACATTATATGTGAACTAAGGTCAATTATGGGTCTCAAATCTAATTAAATGGATGAATTATATCTTTTTGTATTTTTCCTTATTTGATTAAAAGCACTAGGATTATATAATAAAAGCATTATTTTTTTATATAATTGATATATTATAAAAGTATTGTGGTTATAAAATAAAAATATTACTGATATATAATAAAAACACTAGTCCGCAGGTTCACAAATAAGGGAGGGTTCTCATTGGAACCCACTCCTATATATTTATTGAAAAGAGACATGGGGAGGGACGGGGTCAAAGTCTTTAGAAAAGGAAAAAATACGATGAGCAAATAAATACACAGATGTTATAAATTAAGAGAAAAACATAATTAGGAGAAACTTCCTAGGTGTCTTTGCATTATAAGTGAAGCCCTATTTATTGAAAAACTTCTAATAGTTCAATCGTAATTATATAATCTCACTACGGACAAAATAGTCATTACGTATAATAAAATAATATTTTGTCTCCCGTGAATTTCATAACAAACAATAACATTTGGATTGCAAATTTTGTCTCTTTGGGAATAATATGATTCATAATACTTCACCTTGAATGACTGTTTAGATAATTGTCTCATGAACTAGTTTGGAGAAAAACTCAATGGGAGAAAACTTCAAAACCATTTGTAGTGGATCTTGTTCCGATCATATACTGCTGCTTCATGTTGTATAAAACCTTAGGAATTTTGAAGCGTTATTTTGATCCCCCTCGAATAAATCATTCTTGTATGAGTATCCATGTGATGCCCCATTCAAACCTTATCAAGAAAATCTTGTGGGAAAGTAGAAAAGAGTACAACTACTTCATCTAATCTCAATGTATTGATTTCTTATATATTCTTCACCATACCTTGGATATGCCTTGTTAAAACCTTATTAGGAAAAATCAAATGTGAAAAAAATCCTAATGAAGGGAAAAAAGAGCACATTATCCATGTCAATAAGCCCTGAACGTTACCCCGTTAAAAATGTTGTTAGGAAAACCCAACGGGACAACATCTTAGTCAAGGGAAAAAGAGTGTAACACGCATTTTATATAAGTATGCTTTTGGTATCTTAAGATCCTCTAGGATTCATAAAAGTATCCTTTAAATTGGTTGATACTTTTCAGATTATTCACACTAGTGCATACATAAAACTATACTCATATTTTCATTATATCGAAATACATGTCAAAATCTCTTTTAGGATTTTATACAAGCTGCCTCGTTAAAAATCTTTTTTGGGAAAAACCCCTTTTGGGATAAAAACCTCAATCAAGAAATAAAGTACAACATATCAACAACAATTTACTTGTTTTGATTCATCATATGCATCAATAATATATTTGGATCATTTTAGGTGTTCTCATTTCCTTCCTCATCAAGACTATTTATTTTTATTGGAATGGCATATATATAAACATTTATGTTTCTTCAACTGATTTGAATATTTTCATTATCAGTAATCATTCGTAGTGCTACTCTTTTATAATGTGTCGACACTTTTCAAATTCATTTACTTTCCCCATAATGATAGCTTATCGAGATATCTCAATTTTTAGGATTTATACATTATAATGATGTCTATATGCTCTTCTAGAGTATATGCCTCATTTATCATTTATTCGATACATATAATTGGGGAAATATACCACCACCGCTTTCGACGTTGTTTATGTATCGATTCATCTTTAGTTGGTATATAATAATTCTTAACAATCTTTCTTGTATCTTTGAATTCGTAGTTCAAATCTTGATTGTGAGGATATAACACTCATAATTATTACCAACCATTTATACTCCCCCTTCATGCTAAGAAGATTCTGAATACCAAACTTATATAGGTGGTATGCATATATTTTCTCAGCATCCATTTTTAATGCGGGAGTTCATGTCTTTTGTATTTTGTTCTCGATATTGACAATTGATTGGAGGACTTTTAATAATTTGGCAATCAATATCCCACCTGTATTCACATACCGATCATTCACTTATCAATTTAAACAATTAGGATAAATATTACTAGCATTATCATATGATTTGGAAACCATGCTCATACCGTGAGCAAATCATCTCGTAAACTTTTTGTTACGGGTCAAATACTCATTAGACTATCAAGTAGATTAATAATTTCTAGTAGCTCACATGGAGGGGATTGTGGGCCTATATAAATCGTGCCTTATTCATTCCAAAATTATTAGGAATTCATTACGAACGTCATCTAATAATGGTTTTTATTAATTGAGAACAATTATTGAAAAAGATTTCTGATTCTTCATTCGAAAACAATTCTATACATTCGTTCAACCGAAATGACACAATTATATAAACTGATATTATTGGACTTTGGGATCAACAAAATTTATATCAGTTGCAACGATTTTGTTGTACTTAACATGATGTATTTTATCATAAAGACATCTTATCGACATGTCAATTTATTTGGTGCATCTATTGCACACCACTATTCATACTCATCGTTCACACACAATATTATGTTTTATATGTCTCATGGTACTATTAAAATGTGGCGGTGCTAATACTCTTTATGTCTTTCTATAAATTTGCTAGAAAATTCACAAAATTCACAAAAACAAAATTTTGAAACTTTTAAACAAAAGCTTGAGGGTGTTGATGAATAAGAGCATCCCAGAAGATAATCGATGGTTGGTTGAAGCACAATTTCGACTTTCTAGTGAATTTAAAATTCATTCAAGTACATGCCATATATGAGTAGAAGTAGTATTGCAAAGAAACGAAGTGAGCAGAAAGATTAGCTGCGTGTTATTAATGTGATTGATGGACTTGTGACACACGGTGTATAAATATGTGGGGTTCATATCCAAAAATTGAGAAGATAAAATAGAATAATGATGGATTGATTAAGAAGTCTTTGAATCATGATATCAAAAAAATTCTTGAGACACATCCTAGTTGTTTTTGCATCGTGAACTCAATTTAGGGAAGAACGAGAGGATATAGTCTCAAAAATTTTATTTTGAAAGACCCCATTTGTAAATCTATGTTATCAATATAAGATAAATAGTAGAATAATGTAGGTCATTTCATTTTATTACATGCTTTATAAATAATAATCTTAAATGATAAATTTTTCAATTTGCCAATAGAGGACTGTTATTATATTAAAAGATAATGTTATGTCTGTCATATCCTTACACACGATTCAAGAAGAAAACAATAAATTTAGTTATTGTCTTGAAAAAACTCCTCTTTAAAAATAAGAGTCATATAACATAAAGATGCATCTTCAATAAATATACTAGTGTAGAAAAAGAATATGGAAGTTTTGAATCCTCTCATAGAGATCAAGCTTTTCTTCTCCCATTTAAGACAATATGTGTTTGATTAACACATATTTGTCCTTATTTTTAGTAGTATTTTAGTTAGTCTTTCGTTTTATTTTCGGTATAAGTTGGGTAGATTAAGCCTAATTTCGTAATTTTATACTTCCAGCTTATTTTACCGTATTGTGATCTAAATTGAGCCAAATAGGTGATTATTCACTGTTTTTCATCTTATAACTAAGTAACCGAAAGATTTCAGCGCATAAGAGACAAAGCTTAATGAGTAAGAGATGAGAGTCGAGCTTTCCGGCGAAGAAGTAGCAAAATTGGGAGGTAGCGGTAACCATTACCGTTACCATCACCGTTACCTTAACGCTGAAGATGGACAGAGAGCTACCAGACAAGAATAACGGTAACTTTAGCGGTATCTTTATACCGTTAGTTACACTATTAGGAAACGACTGAGAGCTTAACGATACCCTTAATGATTACAACCATTACCGTTACCATCGCCGTTAGAGAGCAACTGAGACGTTTACGATAGCTTTAGCGGTAACTCATACTGCTAAGTCTTACCGTTACCTTCCCAGAAACGCATTTTTACCCTAACTTGTGCTCCAAGACATGGGAAAATTATATAAACCCCTCACTTTATCCGTCCCAAAAGACACATATCTCTACCATAACCCTATTTTCGGTCCTTAGCCTTAAAAACAACACACTTTTACATCCCACAACATAATAAAAGGTCAAGATCAATATTCAAGAGTCACAAGTCCCAACTTCCGATTTTTAGTTCGTGATTAGATTTCCGGCCAAGATCTACGTGATTTCTCCGGAATAGCTGGAGGATTTACTGCACTTCTTAGTTCAAATAAGTATTCTAAACTTTTCAATTGCTTTCTTAGTTTAATTCATGCACTTATGTAGTTGCTTTTAATTATTGTTCTTGAGTTATTTTATGCTTTAAACTTTAGTTACTTTTAATATTTGGATTCGTAATCTTTCAACTTAGTTTAGTTTTATTAATGTTTGGATATTGGATATTTAATATTGATTATGCTTTTATGCTATTTAATTTGTTCAAGTTATTTTCTTATGAGCTTTGATTCCATTTATGTTTGTTTATGATAATTGCGTTTGTTCATGTTAGTTAAATTAGTTTTTAAATTCTAGATACATGCTTCCTAGATTGATTACTTGGATTGAATTTGTGATATTAGTTTCTAGTTGATTAATTAGTTGAAGTTACTTAGTTTCATTGATATTTTTGTGTTTTAATTTCTTAGGTAATCAAAACAAACAAAACCCCCACATTGTACAAATTTTCGTGTTACTTTGTGATTAAACAAACATCTGAGATTCCGAATGCATGTTCCTTGAGATCGACTCGATTTAACTTACCAACCTACATGCCAACTCGTACTCTTGCGAGCGAGCTTTTGAATAATTGATAAATATTTATAAAAGTAGGAACATAAAAGTTCGAATCAAAATTTTGGCGCCGCTGCCAGGGAAGACAAAAGCAAAGGTTTCAAAAATATTTGTTCGTATTATTTTCTTTTCAACCATCTATTTGTATAAATAGTTTTGCCATTCGATACATTTGATTTTTTGTTGAGTGCATGCAAGGTAGAATATCACTTCAACTCGAACTTGCACCATTCATAGATAACATTCATCGTTCCAATCGAGCAAGACCTCCTAATATTTCTGAAAGTGATTCGTCTTTCACCACTGATATTGTTTGCGACATAATTCTTGATACGATGTTAAGACAAGAAAATCTTGTTCACAATGCTATCATGAATGATCAACCACCTAGAAACCCTCCGATCCGTAATAGACACGAATATGGGAGCGAACTTGTTCGCTCCGAAGGACCAGCACAACCACGTGAGTATTGGGAAGCAATCCAGCGAAATATGATGGACCGGAATGAAGAACAAAGAGGAGGAGAAAATAATAGAAACATTCATCACTACGACCAAGATACTTATTCAGAGAGATCCTATCTCGGATATGAACAAATTGACGACTGGCTCGTTAACCAAAACAACCACTATAATGAAAGACACGAGTATGATAGAAACTACGCGAGACCTAATAATCAAGTGAGACACCCTAGGGGGCGCACGAACCAATATAACGAGATTTCACGACTCCTCAGGTTGGTCCTTGTAGTTCTGCTATTGTGTTGGGAAGGACTGCAAGAGACTTTGAGCTTAAACCTCATATTTATATAACCTTCTGAGATTTCATGGTCTCGCCAATGAAGACCCGTTAGCTTTACTTAAAGAATTTTATGTCGAAGTAAGTAGAATCCCATCTCCGGGACTTCATCATGAAGATTCACAAATGGTGTGTGAATCGAACTTTTTTGCTTTAAAATAAAAGCTCGTCCGTAAGAGAACGAAGCTATTTTAGGCGATAAGCTGACTCGAGTCGAATCATAAGGAAGACTAATCGGATACTATTTCAGTGTTCGATTTTACGTATATAGAAATGAAAATAAAAACTAAACTAAACACTCGATCAAATAAGGTTTGGGGTTTTCTAACATCTACGAGAAATAAAATCGAAAGCCTTGAAATGATTATAAAAACGAGTGTTCTAGTGCGCCAGAGTCATCTCCACGATCGGGGTTGTCAATCCTGATGGTTCTAAACGACTCTAGACACACTAGAACAATAAACGTCAACCAAAGCTCATGTTACTCCAAACGTCATACAATTAAAAACGAGAACTTAAGCATTTAAAACCTGCAAATTACCAATAATCACCAATAAGGAAATGAAAGCTTACGAAATTAACGAGAAAAGTCACGAAGTTCAAACGAGAAATTAAACTACGAACTACAAACTATCTATCTAACATCTAAAGTCTGAAAAACTAATATAACATCTAAAATCTAAGAGACTAAAATGAAAATACTAAGAAGTAAAACAAAGACGAAGAACAAACGAGGAAATGACGACTCGAACTTTCTATCTTCGAATCTTCAACCCGAAACATGCGTGTAATCGAAATGGGGCAAGAACTGAGGGGTCTCTGCATTTTCTAAACCTTCCCCCCAAGTTCCAGCACGCTAAAATGAAGAAAACCACCGGCCTTTTATAGATTTTCCGAAAATAACCGCTCAAACTGCTGCTCGCGTCGACGGTGCGTCGATCGACACGGGCGCAGGCTGCTCGCGTCGACCAGGCAATGCGTCGATCGACGGAGCTAAGATCGACGCAACTGCAAGTGTGCATCGACCAAGCATCGACGGTGTGTCGATCGACACGGGCACAGGTTGCGGGCGTCGGCAGCTAGTGTCGTCAAGACTCGGACACTAGGTAACCCAGTGACTGGTACCCAGTGTCAGCTCGGTACATTGCTCGTCCAATCTTCGTCGTCTCGAGCTATAACACTAAAATAAAGCAAAATTATATTATTTCATATAAAATAAAGTAAAAACACATTAAACACCAAACGAGACGAAAAACATCAAAATGAAGAAAAACGATAAAAAGATAAATCTAAACACCCTAAAAGCACACTATATACGATGCAAAAACACATGAAAACCACATACAAATTTGTACGAATCAACTCCCCCACACTTATCTTTTTGTTTATCCTCAAGCAAAATCTAATCTAGACGTAGACAAGGAAAATCTAATTACCGATGACTTAATTACTAATGCATCCATATGATTCAAGAAGTTAATGCATTAGATCGGCTAAAAACTCAACTAAAAGGACGACACGATAACGTTGAGATAAGAGATTTAGACTAGCTTCTGAACTCCTAAAAGTAACGAGTTGACCTCCATGTACGTCACCCATCCGTGCCTTGGCCAAAGTCTATACTTTCTCAAAACCGCCAAGTCGTCACCCGACTAGCCCAGTCATTTATACACCTCTTTAACAAAAAAAACTAAGAAAAATAAAAATAAGAACTTAACTTGTACACGGTTTTCTCTTGTACTTATTCTTTCCTTTTTTTTTCTTTGTCTCTTTTTTTTTAAGAGTAGTACCCATCAAGATGAGGTAAAACAAAACGAACATAATTTACATCAATTAACAGCGAGAGTTCATTAACTCCATTCTTCCGTTGCTAGGTACAACTGATAGCATCTTTTCAATTTCAACACATGGAGTATTAACGTCTCCAAAATAAAAAATAAAAATTACATAAAATCCTATAGAGGTTAACTGAAAACGGGGCTAGTAGAGAGTATTCGACTCTTTGGAACGAAAAAAGAATAAAACATAAGACAAGACGCTTCATAGATTATTTACACTTCATTCCCCAGAATTACACTATTATTCGAATGAAAGTCTAAATATCCTACCAAAGCATCTAACCACGTCACTTCGTCAAGGTTCCAATCAATATCAATACACATAATTCAAATCAACCACAAGCAAGCATACAAAAATTACTAACCAAACCAAAGACAAACCCCCCCACACTTAAACCATACAATGTCCACATTGTATAAAATAAAAAATTAAGCTAAGTATGGTAAAAGATAAGAGAAGGAGAGATACGTCCCCGAAATCGCGCTTGTGGTGATGAATTGAGCATCGAAAATCGTCCAATGGGCCTTAATAATGAAAGGGACCTGAAAACACACAAAAATATATAATTTAAAAGGAGCTTGGGTTGCCTCCCAAGAAGCGTTTGATTAACGTCTTTAGCTTGACGGCATCCACGGTCGATGTCATCCCGGGTCTACAAATAGATGACGATCGTGCCACGCCTTCTTATTCTCCAAGAGCAAGAATTGGCGATGATAATCACCAAGGTGGGCATAAAAATCACGTCCCGAGATGCAAAACACTCCAATTGGCTTTGGAGGTCGGAACCGCGAGTAATCGATCACCTCAAATATTTCAAATGGCAATTGTAGCATGGGGTGATCGGGCACCTTCTTGACTATCTCGTCTACAACATCAAATTCAAATTTCAACAAAGCTTCGGGTGGTTCCAAATATGACTCAATAGTCTCACTCTCCTCCAAAATCGGCATCATAACTCCACCTTCTTCACCAAGAGTCGGGAGGCTCGAATCTCCAACATCCTCCGGGCACTCCAACGGCAACACCCCCACACTTTTATCCACAGTGTCATCAAAAATCGCAAGGGGGAGAATCTCAACCAACTCCTCGATCTCAGCCGTCTTACAAACTTCTTCCGAACAAACATCCATGTTAGGCTCTACCACATCAAATAACGTCGCCTTGTCAAAATGAGGTCGAATTACCTCAACTCGAGTTTCATTATCAATAATACACGAATGAGACAAAGGATAATAATCATATCTCGGGGTATAAGAATACGATTCGCAAGGAGCACACTGATCATTATATCTCGAATCGTGATATGTGGTTTTGGGAAAAAATTGCTCGACACTCATAAAAGTTTGATGTAAGAAGAGGAAACGGGTCGTAGCTCGAAGAATCAGAATCGGGTATAGCATACGAATCATATCCCGTGTAAAAAGGTTCCAAACCCGCATTATAAAATTTTTCGTTAAAGGTCGGGCAATAGAAACTTTTTGATGGGGTGTGATCGAAGTGATTAACTGAAGCATATAGATCATTAAAGCTCGAATTGTGAGAAACTGAAAGTGGGACCCATTCAGACAAGTAGAACGACCCCATGAACTGATCCACTACTTCATCCCACGTTTTCAAGGAATCAAGCTCTAAATTTGTCAACCATTCACTCGCCCGATCCTTTAACATGAACATGTAAAACCGCATCATCACTTGATCCCATGTAAGTCCGAAAAGAGGGAATGTGCCGGTTATAGCTTCGTACTCTCGGATGAAATGGAGTGGGTCTTCGCTCGGAAATCCATGAAAAATCGGGAGTTGCTCGAGGTAAAACTTGTCTAGATCGTACTCCCGCATTGCAAGACTCAGAGGAATTGCCGGTCAAAACCCACGCCAATCAGACGTTAGGCAAAACATCTCTTCGTCAAAAGGTGGAGCGCTTAAGTCATCATATGGAAAAATCACTCGATAATCTGCCATCTTCAATATAAAATCTCGAATCGTCAAAGATATGGCTACAAAGCACAATACTCAATAAACGAGATTAAACGTACCAAAAAGAAGAATAACAACAACAAAAAAAAATCACAAACGAATACTAACACAAACAATAAATAAAAGTAAACACCAAAAGTCGTAGCCTTTAGCCTTCTCCGGCAACGGCGTCGAATTTTGAATCGAACTTTTTCGCTTTAAAATAAAAGCTCGTCCGCAAGAGAACCGAGTTATTATAGGCGATAAGCTGACTCGAGTCAAATCACAAGGAAGACTAATCTGATAATATTACGTATATAGAAATGAAAATAAAAACTAAACTAAACACTCGATCAAATAAGGTTTGGGGTTTTCTAACATCTATGAGCAATAAAATTGAAAGCCTTGAAATGATTATAACAATGAGGGTTCTAGTGCGCCAGAGTCATCTCCACGATCGAGGTTGTCAATCTCGATGGTTCTAACAGACTCTAGACACACTCGAACGATAAAACTCAACCAAAGCTCATGTTACTCTAAACGTCATACAATTAAAAACGAGAACTTTAGCATTTAAAACCTGCAAATTACCAAGCATCACCAACAAGGAAATGAAAGCTTACGAAATTAACGAGAAAAGTCACAAAGTTCAAACGAGAAATTAAACTACGAACTACAAACTATCTATCTAAGAGACTAAAACGAAATTACTAAGAAGTAAAACAAAGACGAAGAACGAACGAATAAATGACGACTCGAACTTGCTATCTTCGAATCTTCAACCCGAAACATGCGTGTAATCGAAATGGGGCAAGAACCGAGGGGTCTCTGCATTTTCTAAACCTTCCCCCAAGTTTCAGCACGCTAAAATGAAGAAAACCACAGGCCTTTTATAGATTTTCCAAAAATAACTGCTTAAACTGCTGGAGCGTCGACGGTGCATCGATGGTGCGTTGATCGACGCGAGCGCAGGCTGCTCGCGTTGACTAGGCAATGTGTCGATCGACGGAGCTAGGATCGATGCAACTGCAAGTGTGTATCGACCAAGCGTCAATGGTGCGTCGATCGACGCGGGCGCAGGTTGCGGACATCGGCAGCTAGTGTCGGCAAGACTCAGACACTGGGTAACCTAGTTTCAGACTGGTACCCAGTGTCAGCTCAGTACATTGCTCGTCTAATCTTCGTCGTCTCGAGCTATAACACTAAAATAAAGCAAAACTAGATTATTTCATATAAAATAAATTAAAAACACATTAAACACCAAACGAGACGAAAAACATCAAAGGGAAGAAAAACGATAAAAAGATAAACCTAAACACCCTAAAAGCACACAACATACAATGCAAAACACATAAAAATCACATACAAATATGTACAAATCAGTGTGTTTTCCAAGCTGTCTGAAAGATAAAGCTAAGTCTTGGATACTCTCATTAGAACCTAGATCACTGACCGATTGGGATATGGATAGGGATAAATTCATAAACCAGTATTACTCTGCTCAAACGACGGGGCATATTAGGAGTCAAATTGCCAATTTTGTTCAGCAGGATGGAGAGTTACTACACGAATCTTTGTAACATTACAAGACACTCTTTCAAGCTTTCCCACATCACAACAACTCTCCAGGGATGGTAAATAAATTTTTATACGAAGGGCTATTGGACTCCTACAAAAATCAAGTCGAGATAGTTGCTGGAGGAGATTTTGGGTATTTTACCTCTATGGAAGCTAAGCAGTTATTCGAGAAGATGAGCGAGAAATCTAGGCTGACTAGTTCTAGACCACGAAAGATCAGAGTCAACGAAGTGTTTGAGGTCCTAAATGACGAGGAAAACACTCCTTCCAAGGGAAATGAAACATGTACTCATTGCGGGGAGCAAGGGCATATAATAGATGTGTGCAAGATGGCATATTATGACGAATTTGAAGCCGAGGCAAAAGACATACAAGATTAAATGCGTCAGAACAAACTTCCCCTTCCCAAAAAGATACCCACGAACAAATTTTAAGCGCACCGTAATTCTCCTTATTTTAAATGGGGTCCTGAAAACCCAAATTTCACACCCACACAAACTGATCCACAACCCGTACCACCAACCCCACCAAACAAATATCTAACGACAGGACTAACTTCTGCTCCAGCTCAACCGACCGATCAGCTGTTAATTTGGCAACAAAACCAAGTCACCGAGATAATTCAAAATAGAGACGGGCTTGCGCAATTAACTACGCAAGTAAATAAGCAGGGAGAAACATAATGATCTCTCCAAGAGTATGAAGAAGTTAGAGACGATGATGGGCCAAATGGCGGCTTCAATGGCAAAATCAGAAAACGAGAAGGGCGAATTCCTAAGCCTACCCGAACAAGCTTCAGCGGTTCATATTCTGCGAAGTGGAAAGAAAGTAGATAATGAAGTCGAGATAGAAAAAGAAGAAGAAGAGGTGACCGAGATTCCGACTACGGTTTCGCCTAAGAAAGGCGACCCTAAACCAGTAGACCAAATGCATAAGTCACCGAATCCTTATGTTCTGGGATCATTAAAGGGGAAAATTCAGAACCAAGTCACCACCCCATTGACAGTTGACGATCCCACCAAGTTTTCAACTCCGCAACTGAAACAGTCAACAACTATGATTCGTGATAAGGTTCCTTTTCCAAGTCGTCTACGCCCAGCTAAAGAAAACAAGAAATTCATGGAACTCTACAATTTGCTGAAGAATGTCAACATTAATCTTCCTCTTTTAGATGTGATCAAGACAATGCCAGCATACGTTAAATTTTTCAAGGAGTTAACTTCAAGAGAAAAACGGTTGGCAACCACACAACGAGTGGAATTAAACAAGGAGGTGAGCGCCATTTGCAAGGGTCCACTACCCCCTAAAGAAAAAGATCCAGGGAGTTTTTGCATAACTATCGCTTTAGGAAATGGGCAAACAGCATGTGGAATGCTTGACCTTAGTGCCGAAATAGATTTAATGTCGTATTCTCTATATAAAGAATTTGACCTTGGAGCAATGAAGCCAACTACGATGCGCCTACAATTGGCGGATCAATCGGTCAGACAACCTCTCGGCATTGTTGAAGATGTATTTGTACAAGTCGGTGAACTTGTAATTCAAGTTGATTTTGTCATACTTGATGTAGGTGAAGTTCCAAAGGAAGGAACGGAGCATACTATTTTGCTAGGAAGACCACTCATGTCCACCTCTCATACACTAATTGACGTGCACAAAGGGAGAATGACCTTATCAATTCTGGGCAAGTCGGTGACATTTTTGCTTAAAGAAATTCACAACACTCCCTCTCCGTTCATGCACGATGATTTTTCATTTATTGATCCTATTGCATCTTGCGTTCACGAACTAAAGGGAATCACCATTTTTGATCAGTTAAGCATCGAGGACGACACATAATTTTTTAGTAGGGTGGCAGAAATATTGGAAATAGACTTGAATGAAATCACTGAAAATTATGAAGGATTTGAAGATTTTGATGAATAATTGTGCGAAATAGCTAATGCACTCGAGCTCGAGCTAAAAGTGGAGTTGAAACCACTGCCAAGTCATTTGAAGTACGTTTTTCTCGAGCCCAATGAAATAAAACCCGTCATCATATATTCAGCATTGGAGGAACATAAGGAAAGAGAACTGATTTCTGTGCTAAGTACCCACAAAGAAGCCATAGGATGGAGCATCAGCGACATCAAGGGGATAAGCCCTGTTACTTGTATGCACCGAATCGAGCTAGAACCTTATGCAAGGCCTGTTAGGGATAGCCAACGAAGACTAACGCTAATAGTTTATGAGGTGGTCAAGAAGGAAATTTTGAAGCTTAAATATGAAGGGATTATTTTTGCTATTTCTGACAGTAAATGGGTGAGCCCATTCCATGTGGTTCCAAAGAAAGGAGGCATCACCATAACCGAAAATGAAAAAGACGAGATAGTTCCAACCCGACTGACTACTGGATGGCGTATGTGCATCGATCATAGAAAGTTAAATGCAGTCACTCGTAAATACCACTTCCCTTTGCCATTCATAGACCAACTTCTCGACAAACATGTCGGGCATGAATTCTATTGCTTTTTGGATGGCCTTTCGTACTTTTACCAAGTGGCTGATTCAAGCTTTTGTGTTGCCTACTTATGAAAATTTGTCAAAAGATCAATAGCTTGCCCACAAGAGAACGGGGTCGCGCGTAGTTTGGCAACTTGACTCGAGTCGTCTCTAGAGGAATATACAATCAGAATTCTCAAACAGTTTGTTCAACTTAAATTCACATACATTGGGGGGGGGGGGGGGGGGTTGATTGTTTGATTAACTAGGAATTTAAAACGCAAGAACTATAATTATAACTAGGAAATTGAATTCAGCTATTCGAACTTATAAACTAGAGAAATTATTCTAAGAGCTTAAAATAAGATTAACCAGCATAAACGAACATCAATTATCTAGAATGAAATTTAAACGAAGTAAACTAATCCAAGCATGAATAATAACTAAGCATTAATTAAACTAAAGATTACGAATTCAATACCAAAAATATCTAAGGTTTGGAACATCAAATAACTCAAGAACAAATATTAAAAACTACTACTTAATTGCATAAATTAAACTAAGAAAGCGAATAAAAGGTTTAGAGTACTTATTAAACTAGAAAGCGTAGTAAATTCTCCAGCTACTCCGGAGGGGTGAATGATCTTGGTCGAAGAACTGATCACGAACGGACAGTTGAAGCTTGGTGATCCACGAATCTTCAATCTTGATCACTTGTTGTTATTGGGATGAGGATGGTGTT
>BMAC01000452.1:644532-704452 GCA_014905375.1 Phtheirospermum japonicum | reverse complement strand
TTTCAATTACATCAATTTTTGCCTTATCAACCTCCAGCCCCTTTTTAGAAACAAAATGGCCTAAAACAGTGCCACTTTTTACCATAAAATGGGATTTCTCCCAACTCAAAGTTAGATTTTTCTCAATGCATCGTTCTAGAACTCTTGACAAATTAGACAAACAATGATCAAAAGATGACCCAAAAATCGAAAAATCATCCATAAAAATCTCAAGAAAGTCATAAATAAAATCACTGAAAATTGAGAGCATGCACCTTTGAAAATTCGCCGGTGCGTTGCACAGGCCAAAGGGCATCCTTCGAAAAGAGAATGTGCCAAAGGGGCATGTGAACGTTGTCTTGCTCTGATCTTTCGGAGCGATGGCCACTTGGTAGTATCCCGAAAGGCCATCCAGAAAGCAGTAAAATTCGTGTCCCGCAAGTTTGTCCAGGAGTTGATCGATGAACGGTAGAGGAAAATGATCCTTTCGAGTGGCCGCATTCAACTTCCTATAATCGATGCACATACGTCAACCAGTAGTTAGTCGGGTTGGAACTATCTTTCCCTTTGCGTTTTCGGCGATGGTGATACCTCCTTTCTTTGGAACCACATGGATTCGGCTCACCCATTTGCTGTCGGAGATGGCAAAAATGATTCCTTCGTCTTTGAACTTAAAAATTTCTTTCTTAACCACCTCGTAAAGCGTTGGCGTCAGTCTCCATTGACTGTCCCTCACAGGCCTGGCATCGGGTTCCATCTCGATTCTATGCATGCAAGTCACAGGGCTTATTCCTTTGATGTCACTGATGCTCCATCCAATTGCCTCCTTGTGGTTGCTTAACACTGCAACTAATTCTTTCTCCTTGTGCTCCGACAAGGCTGAGTATATGATGACTGGTTTTGTTTCGTTGGGCTTGAGGAAAACATACTTCAAGTGGCTCGGTAGTGGCTTTAACTCCATCTTCGGACCAAGTTCGGGTGCAGTGGATATTTCACATAATCCTTCATCAAAATCGTCCATCTCCTTATGGTCTTCGTCGATCTCCTTCAAATCTATCTCTAATATCTCGGCCACCCTGTTCAAAAATTCTGTGTCGTCCTCGACGCTTAACTCATCTAGCACGGTGATCCCCTTTAGCTCGTGAACACAAGAGGCAATCGGGTCCACAAATGAGAAATCTTCATTCATGTATGGCGATGGAGTGTTGTGGATATCTTTCAGTGAGAATGTGACTGTCTCCCCCATCACGGACAAGGTCATCCTCCCTCTGTGTATGTCAATCAGTGTACGAGAAGTGGACATAAATGGTCGACCAAGCAATATAGTATGCTCAGTGCCCTCCTTCGAAACCTCGCCGACATCTAGTATTACGAAATCGACTGGAATCACAAGCTCGCCAACTTGAACTAGAACATCCTCGACTATGCCAAGTGGTTGTCTAATTGATCGGTCCGCTAATTGTAGCCGCATCGTTGTTGGTCTCATTGTTCCCAAATCAAATTCCTTATAAAGGGAATAAGGCATCAAATTGATTTCCGCTCCAAGGTCAAGCATGCCTCGTGCTGTCTGTCCGTTTCCCAAGGTGATGGTGATGCAGAAACTTCCCGGGTCTCTTTCCTTTTTGGGTAGAGGCACCTTGCATATGGCGCTCACCTCCTTCATCAATTTAACTTGCTGAAGTGTCTCGAGTCGCCGTTCCCTCGCAACTAATTCCTTAAAAAATTTCACGTACGCGGGCATCGTCTTGATTACGTCCAACAGAGGAAGATTAATGTTGACGTTTTTGAGCAGATTATAAAGTTCAATGAACTTTTTATTCTCTTTTGTCGGGCGTAGATGACTTGGGAAAGGAACTTTGTCTCGAATGGTGATTGGTGATGCCTTCGGAGGCTCGGTGGAATCGTCAATTGTTACTGGAGAGGGTACTTGATTTGGGGACTTCCCTTCTAACGACCCTGGAATGTACGGATTCGGTGACTTATGCCTTTGGTCAACCGATTTGGGGTCATTGTTCGTGGACAGCCCCTCCCTTGCAACATCAGTATCCCCTTCGTCCAGTTCTTGGACTTTATTATCTATCGTCTTCCCACTTCGTAGAATATGAACCGAGGAAGCTTGCTCGGGTTGGCTCGGCAGCTTCCCCTTTTTGTTGTCGTGTTTGGCCATGAATGTCGCCATTTGCCCCATCATCTTCTCCAAGTTCTTTACGCTTTTAGATAGATCATCCAAGACTTCTCCTTGCTTATTCACTTGCGTGGTCAGATTGGTCAATCCATCCCTGTTTCTGAGTGTCTCTGTGACTTGGTTCTATTGCCAAATTAGCAGTTGATCATTTGGCTGTATAGGAACAGGTGCCGGTCCTGCTGGTAGTGATTTACTCGTTGGAGGTTGTGTTGATTTATTTTGTGCTGGAGCGTAGTGTGGATTCTCGGGGCCCCATTTCAAGTAAGGAGAGTTACGATTTGCATTAAACTTGGTGTTTGGTAGAGGCCTGTGCTCATAAGTTGGCAGATCTATGTTGCGCAGTTGGTCCTTGATGGCGTGTGCTTCAGCGTCGGTATCCTCGTGATACCCCATTGTACATGAATCCCCCACATGCCCTTGCTCTCCACAACGGGTACATACCTCGAAGGTCTCGTTATTTGGCACCTCAGTTGCCTCTTTAACCCTTATCTTACATGGTCGAGAGCTCGTTTGCCTCGACTTTTCGCTCATTCTTTCAAATAGTTGCTTGGCAGTCGTCGCTGTCAAATCCCAAAAATCTCCTCTAGCAGCCACCTCTACGTTATTCTTATAGGAATCTAGAAGTCCCTCGTAGAAAAGTTGATTCACCATTCCCGGAGAGTTGTGATGGTGGGGGCAAGCTTGCAACAAAGATTTGAAACGTTCCCACGCCTCGTGAAACAACTCCCCGTCTTGCTGGACAAAGTTGGCTATTTATCTCCTTATGTGGCCCGTCATCTGAGCTGAGTAGTACTGGTTAATGAATTTGTCGCTCACCATGGACCAGTCGAACAGAGATCTTGGTTTCAGCGATAGTAGCCAAGACTTGGATTTATCCTTCATGCAACTCGGAAAACAGACCATTTGAAGGTCTTCGTGATGAAGTCCCGGGGATGGGATCCTACTAACTTCGGCATAGAACTCCTTAAGAAACGTTAGTGGGTCTTCGTTGGCGAGGCCGTGAAATATCGGGAGGTTGTTGATGATATGAAGTTTCAACTCGAAGTCTCTTGCAGTTCTACCCAACACAATTGCCGAACTATAGGGACCCACTTGAGGGGTCGTGAACTCTCTTTATCTCGGTTCGCGCGCCTCCCATTGGTATCTTGCTTGGTTATTCCGCCTCATGTATTCCCCTCTCTCGTGGTACTACTCATATGCCAGCCACTCGTTGACCCGCTCGTCGCCGTGATATGATCTCTCCGAATAGTCATCCGGGACGTGGCGGTAGCGATTGTCTCCACGTCTTTGGCCTTCATTCTGGTTTATCACATTACGTTGAATATTCTCCTCGTATGCTTGAGGCTGTACTGGTCCGTCGGGACGATTTGGCTCACTCCCGTACCCATTTCTTTGTTGCATGGGTGGATGCCTTGGTGACTGGTCGTTCCCGTTGTTGTGTGCTTGGTTATCTAGTCGCAACATTGTTTCCAGAACAGGATCACAAATAAAATCAGTCGTGGCAGATGATTCACTTGTGGGTGAGTGAGGTGGTCTCACTTGATTCGGACGATGAACGTTATCGATGAACGGTGCAAGTTCGAGCCTAAGCGACCTACGACCTTGCATGAACTCAACAACAAATCAAACGTATCGACTAGAGAGAATAATTATACAAATAACGACTAAAATAAAAAATAAAAATAAAAATGAACAAGCATATTTTTGAAAACCTTTGTATAGTCCCCGACAACGGCGCCAAAATTTTGATTCAAGCTTTTGTGTTTCCTACTTATGAACATTTGTCAAAAGATCAATAGCTTGCCCGCAAGAGAACGGGGTCGCGCGTAGTTTGGCAACAAGAACTATAATTAAAACTAGGAAATTGAATTCAGCTATTCGAACTTATAAACTAGAGAAATTATTCTAAGAGCTTAAAATAAGATTAACCAGCATAAACGAACATCAATTATCTAGAARYAAATMTAAACGAAGTAAACTAATCCAAMCATGAATAATAACTAAGCATTAATTAAACTAAAGATTACGAATTCAATACCAAAAATATCTAAGGTTTGGAACATCAAATAACTCAAGAACAAATATTAYAAACTACTACTTAATTGCATAAATTAAACTAAGAAAGCGAATAAAAGGTTTAGAGTACTTATTAAACTAGAAAGCGTAGTAAATTCTCCAGCTACTCCGGAAGGGTGAATGATCTTTGTCGAAGAACTGATCACAAACGGACAGTTGAAGCTTGGTGATCCACGAATCTTCAATCTTGATCACTTGTTGTTATTGAGATGAGGATGGTGTTGTTCTCGAACCTTACGATCAAGAATTCAGTGTATACGGGTAGGAGAGTGTGTTTTGGGACGGACTTGGAAGGGTTTAAATAGATTTCCCTTGTCTTGGAGCATAAGATACCCTAAAATTCTCGATTCTAGGCCGTCGCGTCGACGGTGCGTCGACTGATGCGTGCTGGTGCTCGGCGTCGGTGCTGCCTGGCGCGTGCGTCGACTGGGAGGGTGCGTCAACGGTATGTGTCGACATCGATGCTTCAGCAAGTAGCGTCGACGTTGCGTCGACATAGATGCGTCGACATCGATGCTTCAGCAAGTAGCGTCGACATAGATGCGTCGACATCAACGCTTCAGCAAGTAGCGTCGACGTTGCGTCGAATGACGCAGGTCATGACTCGCGTCGACGGAGCGTCGACGGTCGCGTCAGTCGACGCGGCTGCGCGTTTGCCTCCGTCTCCTTCTATCTGTTTTCTACTCGTTCACCGGAAAGCTCGTTCTCCATTTCGCGAGTATCAACTTCATCTAATTATGCGCCGAACTCGTCCGGTACTTAGCTGTAAAGTGAAAAACCACAAATAATCACTTATTTGCATTAATCTAGATCAAAACGCGGTAAAATAAGCTGAGAGTACAAATATACGAAATCGAGCTTAAACTACCCAACTTATACCTAAAACAAAAGGAAAAAACAAATTATAAACCTACTAAAAATAAGGACAAATATGTGCTAATCAGTGGCCATTGCTCCGAAAGACCAAAGTAAGACTACATTCACGTGAACTTTTGGTACATTTGCCTTTCGAAGGATGCTTTTTGGTTCATGCAACGCACCAACAACTTTTCAAAGGTGCATGCTTTCATTTTTTTATTAATTTTATTGATGATTTTCTTGAAGTGTTTATGGATGATTTCTCAATTTTTGGTTCTTCTTTCGAACATTGCTTATCTAATTTGTCTAAGTTTTTAGAATTTGGCATTGAGAATAATCTTACGTTGATTTGGGAGAATCCCATTTTATGGTAAAAAGTGGTACTGTTTTAGGACATGTTGTTTCTAATAGGGGTTTGGAAGTTGATAAAGCTAAAATTGACGTTATCTAAACTCTTCCTCCTCATCTTGATGTGAAGGGTATTACGAGTTTTCTGGGTCATGAAGGTTTTTATAGACGTTTTATTAAAGACTTTTAAAAAATCAGTTGTCCACTTTGTAAACTTTTAACTTTAGACACTCCTTTTGTTTTTAATGATCTTAAAGAGAGTCTTACTTCTGCCCGTATAGTTGTTGCCCCTGATTGGACTCTACCTTTTGAAATAATGTGTGATGCTTCAAATGAAGCGGTGGGGTCTTTTTTAGGACAATGTGTGGATAAGTTGGTTAGGGTTATTTTATTATGCAAGTTATATGTTAAACGATGCCTAACGTAACTACACCACGACTGGAAAAGAATTATTAGCAGTTGTATTTTCACTTGATAAATTTAGATCTTATGTAGTTGGAGCGAAAGTAATTGTAAATACGGATCATGGTGCATTGCGTCACTTATTTTCTAAACCTCAAAGCAAACCACGTCTTATTAGATGGATTTTATTACTGTTATAATTCAACGTATAAATAACAGATAGACGAGAATGTGAAAATGTTGTAGCTGATCATTTGTCTAGAATGATAACTGAGGAAAATGAAAGCGATAAATTTTTGATTAATTATTTATTCCCTTATGAGAACGCGTATAATCTTGAGCAATTAATTACCCTTTGGTATGCTGATATTGTGAATTATCTTTCCTGCAATATTATACCTAACCACCTATCCTACCAAGAAAGGAAGAGATTTTTGAATAAATGCAGGGATTATTTTTGGGACGATCCTTATGTTTTAAAACACTATAAAGATGGGCTAAACAGGAGATGCGTTCCAAACGATGAGATGGGGAGTATATTGCATTTTTGCCACGATCAAGGAGGGCATTTCGGAGCTCAAAAGACAGCATTTAAGGTACTACAAGCCAAATTCTATTGGCCGAGTTTAATTGCTGATGCATACGAATACTGCAAAATGTGCGACAACTGCCAACGAACGCCAACATAGGAAAATGAGATGAGATGCCACAAGTGCCTAACCAAGTGGTAGAAAATTTTGAAGTATGGGGAATAGATTTCATGGGACCTTTTCCTAAAAGTGGAGACTTCGAATATATCCTAGTAGGGGTCGAATATATATCCAGGTGGGTGGAGGCGATCCCCGCGCAAAGAGCAAATGTGGAGATCGTGCTTAAATTCTTACAAGAAAATATTTTTAGTAGATTCGAAGTGCCAAAAATGATTATAAGTGATGGAGAGAGCCATTTCTGCAACCGAGCCTTCGAGAGGTTGATGACAAAATATGGAGTCTGGAACAAAGTAGCTACATCTTACCACCTTCAAACTTCTGGATAAGTCGAGACGAGCAATCACCATATGAAAGCTATCCTCAAGAAAATGGTTGGACCAAATCAGAAAGATTGGGCAAAAAAACTTGTTGACGTTTTGTGGGCTTATAGAACTGCCTACAAGACAGTGCTTGGTATGAGTCCCTTTTGACTCGTCTATGGGAAGGCGTATCATCTGCCCATTGAGATAGAGCACCGAGCAAATTGGGCCATCCGCAAACTGAATATGAACCACGATGAAGCGGGCGAGTATAGGAAATTGGAATTAACCGAACTCAAAGAAATCAGAAACGAATCTTATGATGACGCCTGGAGGCAAAGAAGATAATGAAGATACGTCATGATCGTAAACTTGTTGATAAACGATTGGAGGAAGGTAAGTAAGCTTTAGTCTATAATTCTCGATTAAAGCTCTTTCCAGGTAAGCTCAAGTCAAGATGGAGTGGTCCGTTTATGATCAAAAAATCAATAATTTTGGAGCGGTCACTCTGTATGATGAGAAAAATGATGTAACATTCAAAGTAAATGGACACCGAGTTAAGCTATATCATGATGGGATAGCAACGAATCAAAATAGGAGGTGCTGAAGTTGGTGGACCCACCTCCAATTATAAATTAATTGCTAACATTCGCGTCGAGCAAGCGACGCTAAAAGATGCTCTTCTTGGGAGGCAACCCAAGAACTTGTATTATTTTTCCTTCTTTTTAATTACCCTTTTGAGCATTCCGTTATTTTATTTTATTTTACAATCGAGTCTTTGCCGTGGTACGTTTATGCGATGCTAATGTGCAGAAAGAATTTATAATTCACCTGATCTTGGAATCTAGCGGTTACCTAGCGATACCCCGTACCACTAGCTCTTACCGTTAGCATACTGATAGTAACAATGATAATCAAACCGCTAAACTACCGCTAGATGGAAACGGAAGGGTGTAACGGTGTAACTAGCGACCACTATAACTGTTAGGACACCGCTAGGGAGTAGCAACAGATTTAATTATAGGTCTAGCGGTAACCCTTACAACTAGAGTAACCGACTTTGCGGAATTTGGAAAGATTTGAGCTACGAATTTTGGGAATCTTAATCCCACCAGGTAAGTAAATTTATGGTATTATTTTGCATGAATTTTGCTAAGTCTTATGTGTAGATCTATTATCTTAAGGGAGTTTTAAGTTGAATAGGTAAGCTTAATATCTCCTACCTTAATTAAAACTGGGAAAAATCTAGGACTCCTATTTTCAAGAGCGAATAATTCCTATATGAACCACCCCTTAGACACCCTATATTTCACAATTATCTTTTATTCTAAACCTCCCTTCACCAAAAATTCTCAAAATCTTCCAGCACCATGAGGCCAATACCACAAGCCAATAACAACCACAAACAAAGGTGGATGTCAAGAAGGGAGCACGAAGAAGAGTTGGCTAGGATGCAAGATGAAATCGAGAAGGTGAAAACCACGAATAATGGTTTCCAACTAGACGAAGTCAATACTACCTTCAAGATCAACACACTAGAAGATAGTTTAAAGAAAGCGGGAGAGGTGAATGCAGGGTTGAGAAAGCGGGAGAGGTGAATGCAGGGTTGAGAAACACTATTTCCGAACTAAAGGGAGCAATTAAGGAATTCAAGGTAGCAAAGCATAATCTCGAACGAGAGAAAGATGACCCAAAGGAGCATGACGTGACCATAGACGAGCTTCACGATCAACTCCTCATGGCTAGAGAGGAGATTGAGAAACTAACAACTCAAGAACTGGGTTTCTGTGGAACGAAGTAACTTTTGCAAACAAAATTGCCATTTGGCAAAAGCGCCTTGAAGATAGGGAGGCCGAATTGGCTGAGGCAGCGCAAGACGGTGTTGACCTCCTACGTGAGAATTATGAGATTCGAGGAGAAAACCTCGCATTCCAACGTCGAGTCCACGAGTTAGAGGCCCAAATTAGAAATCTTGAGGAGGGCAACGCAGTGCATGAATGGAACATAAGATATTGGAAGCAGCGTCCGGAAGAGGCTAACGAAGAAATTGATGAGCTTGAGAATATGCGCTACGAAAGCAACTCCCCTTGACCCTTAGGACGTTTCCGATTAGCTAATTATCTATGCATAATTTAAGTATTTAATTAAGTTATTATCGAGTCATAGGATTTTTATTCTATTCTACCTAGTTAATTTTATTAAAATTTCAATTTTATTCAATTCCATTGTCTAAGTCTCACGAGTCAAGAATTAATAAAATTTTAATTTCGTACGTTTCATCTTTATTTTAATTTTTAATTTTTATCCTTGGACGATTTAAAATTTTCTTGTGAGAATGTGCAGTTTTTACCATTTTAATGGTAACTTAGTGGTACCTTCACCGCTAGAATCGTCGTTAGTCTCCAGTTGAACAACTAGCGGTACTGGCTAGCGGTTACTCTTACCGCTACGCCTTACCGCTAACTAATTAAAATCCCGGCCCAGAGTAAGTATAATCATAAAATTTTTAGGGTAAATTGTTATTTTCCAAATCGTTAGAACTAGGCCGTACCGCTGCCAATTTGAGGAGGATCACCGCTACCCAGCAAAATCAATGTTTTAGTTCGAGCAAAAATGATCAAAACATCCAACACCGAACGCACAACGGCGGAGCCACAACAGATTCTGTTTTCAAACTCCAGATTTCTTCGCATTTTGGGGTAAACGTGGCTGAACTTCATCCTCTTTGAACTGTCGGGTCGGGATTGCAGGTGCATTAGAGTAGATTATTTGAGTAGAATTTGTTCAAGAGGCTGCCGATAATTTTATGCACACAAACTATTCGAAAAAAGTGCTAGTAGTATCAGTAACGGTACCAGTGACCGCTAGCGTACCGCTATACCTAGTGATAATAAGTAACGGTTAGGCTTACCGCTAGGCCTAACCGCTAAGTGCTCTGTCGGTTCAAATTTTTCGAAGGTTGAGAACCATTTGCAAGGTCGCATTTTGACCATTCTACAGCCACAATCCGGCAATTTGTTATTTCATTTCGATACCATGGCCTCATAATCACGCAACACGAGAAGGAACGTGCAAAGAATGATTGGATCCCGGTTCAAGGTTTACGATGATGAAGTCGATCGTTGTAATTCATTATTGAACTGGTTGATTGTGAATACGGTGGTCATCGACGTAGATTACTGGATGAATAAGGTGGCCCAAGGCGATCCGTTCACCGAAAACATTTATTGGGTATATCAACAACCTCAACTGCATCCAATGGGCTCAGATTCAAGTCCCGTCCTACGTGTAAATGATGCTCGAGTTTTACACTTCTTTTTAGATCATGACCGATAACACGCTGACATGTCGATTCGGGGGCAAAGAGTACAATATCACCCCTGAGATGATCACGACCATTATTGGTTTTGAAGGCCGACTAACGCTCCGTGAACAAGACTATCATTATAACGAGCGGGAGTCTTGGGCAGAGATTTCGTATCTGGGAAATGAGGGGAGGAGTCAATACCCCCTCACGATGGTGAAAGATAATGCGTTGTACGCCGCATACCGATTCTTGACTCGATGTGTGATCGCCAAGCAGGAGCCAATGTTGATTAACCGGATAAGCTGTATGCCCTGTGGTGCATGACTAAGGGAAAACTTGTTCAAATCTACCCCTTGATTATTAAGTACTTGAAGAGCATGGAGAAGACTAGTGACATGCGCCCGGTTCCTATGTCGCACGGTATTCTTATCATGGGCATTGCCAGGTGTGCGGATACGCGCCAAGGGACAACGAGATTGTGCATGCCTGTCAGCCACTATCACTTTCGTGGTGTATGGTTCGAGTCCCTGGGCGACAGAGAGGAGAAAGACGTCTAATAACACAATTGTTGGAGAACATTGAGGAGAGTGAAAAGGATGAGGAAGAAGAAGATGATGATGCTGAGGACAACGATGAGGATGAGGATCGCGAGGAGATGCGAGCAGTTGATGAGGGAGATGATGGGCATTATGATGGGCCCACGTTTGGTTCGACTGGTGAGTCATCACAGTGGGGTCGGCCCGAGTTCGACGCCTACTTGACTGATTATAGAGATTTCAAGACTAATGTCTACGACCGATTCTCCGGCGTTGAGTACGATGCCCAGGCAGCTAAGACAGGTGCACGCCTAGACTTTGAAGAGGCTCGTGAAGTGAACGAGAACATGAGGTTGGCAGTGATGGAGGCTAGACGTGGGCATAGAGAGGCCCAGTAAGGACGTGAGGAGGTCCGCCGAGGTAGAGAGGTGAGCGAGGCCAACAAGGAGATTTTAACCAGTTTGACGGCCGACCTTGCTCGATTTATGGGGCAATGGCTTCCTGCCACACCTCCTGACAACGCCCCCCTCCAAGGTCCACATGATCATATGCCACCATGGCAGTGATGTTTTATTTTCATTTTTTATTTTATGTTGGACAATGATTTTATTTTTCTTTGTTTGCACTTTTTTTTTTTGGAGTTTTTGTTAAGGGACAATTTCAATCATGAAATTCAAGATGATGGCCAATTGTACGATATCGACATGAGCGACTCGACCATTTTACGTTTTCAGGGAGGTTTTTCTTCTCCTCACCTCGTTTAATTTTATTTGTGTTTATGGCAATCCAGAGATTGCCGGATTTTGAGAGAGGGGGAAGGTCGAGTATGATTTGTATTTCGTTATTAAGTGCAATTTGAATTATTATGGCTTGTAATAATTATTAACTTCTCATGATTAAAAGCTATTTATGCGCTGAATTGTGTTTGTCTGGCTTGCCTGTCGAAGTTAACTAAGTATGATTTGATGTTCTTGTCTTTGAGCGTGTATAAGAGCATAGATTTTTCATGCTTAGTATTTATATATTATAAAATGGTACGTAGATGCAAATGATTTTGCAAAACCCAAAAAGTAGCGTCAATTCAAGAAATTTCGTGCAAAATCCAGTGAGTAGCCTGAGTGTTTATCAGCTTTGCATGTACTTGGGTGAGTTCTGTTTTGAGATCTCTTTGAAATCGCTGTGTTTAGTTAGCTTTGAACATGATGTTAAGGCACAGAAGACCTTATTCCGGCCATATCCATATATATTAGCCATTATAAATTCCGAATGAGCCTCATAGCCAAATAATCCATTTCCTATAGCTATGAGTGTTTTTGAGACTCCTACAACCATTAAAAGCATGGGGTAGGTGTTACTTAGTTATTTTTATTGGATATTTGTGTTTTGGAATTTTTATCAGGGATTTATGAAAGATTGTAATAGTGTTAAGGATCACCATCCTTGAAAAAAAATATAGACCCCATAAAAAAGAATAAAAGGGGGATAAAATAAAAAAAATAAAAAAGGGGAAAAAGAAGGATGGTGAATCTTGGTGACTCAGAGTTGTTGCGTATGTTTATTGTTTCGCCCAGAAAACTTGACTACGCCTGAGACAAATCCTTCGCCTGATGTGAACTTGACCTGCACCCACAAATACGTCAGAAAAAGACCACCAGAGGTTTTCCGGTGGAAACCTCTCCGATGCTTAAGTCAGATAAGCGTATGGAGCCTTGAGGCTGAGGTATTTATAGTTTTCTCAATGGGGACCCCTTCCGGGATCTCGGAAACAAAGGCCGCGAATCTCGGGCCGTTGTGTAATCAATTTTGACAAGTGGTCCCACCTGTTCCCTTTTGGGAGATCAAGGAACCAGACCTTCCCTAGGCCTGCTCTCCTATAATCCTTCGCAGCAGATTCAGATCAGGTCAGGATGCTCTTCCTGACTCAGCTCATCCAAGATCTTAAATCAGACCAGGATTATCCAGAGCTAAGGTAATCTTTTGCTCATCTCCATATGTTGTCCTGACCTTCTCGAGGAAGTAAACTCGGGACCCTAAGGGAGCAAGACAGGTCAGACTCTATCCATTCTGAGGAAATCAGTTCAGGACTTCATAGGGACAGAGCTGGTCTGGCTCTCGGGCATTTCCCCAATGACCCTTGACCAGATCTACCTCAATCCAGGTCTAGTCATCTAGGTCTTATCAACTCCTCCCCCCCAAAATAGTTGGGGCAGATCTGTAAAAACTTTTAGTGTTTCTTATTGAGAAGTGATTAAAGTCACCACGTTCTTCCAATTTTCCTTGTCTGTTCAGATCCCAAAAAATCCGCCTTTAAACCAGGGTTAATTATTGGCGTTATTGGAGATGTTCCATATCCAGAGACGGTTACCATATTCGCACTTCTTCTCAAGTACTGTACTACTGACAGGTCAGTGACGTTTGCCCTTCTTGGCAATGGTTGGTGCTCCAGCTAACCTCCTAGGGCACTGTTCATCTGAAAAGCCTTAAATGCGGGGATCCCATCAAATCCTATTTTCTACTCGATTTCCATTTTTTGAAATTATCCTATTCTCTTTTATTCCCGCTATTCTCTCTCTCTTCTTCACTTTTCATATTTTCTCTTTCACAAACACTCTTGCACTCTACTTTTTCTCTCTAGCGATTCGGCATCCTCCAGCTTTCAGTTTTTCCGACCATCCTCATCTACCAGGTACATTCTCATTCTCTTATTTCTTTTCCGATAATTTCAACGTCATCTTCTCCTTCCGATGCTCTTCCCATCAATTCCTCATCTCTGGCGGTGTCAGCCCCTTTGTCTTCACCGTCTTCCCATTCTGCGGCGGCGGCGTCTACTCCTTCGTCATCGTCGTCGCTGGAATATCCGCCGCCTATCCCTGATCATCCAGAAATCACCTCCATCCTCAGCCATAAATCTGTTGAGGAAATTCATTATAAATATAAACTCCCTGAAAAGTTTGATCCATACAGCCCTCCAGCGGGCATTTGGCATGTCAAGCGCCGGTCGACCGCCTAACTTTCTACGCCGATCAATTTCAGGCGGGTTTGCATCTACCCGTAAACCCCCTAATGCTGGAGATTGCCAGTTTGTACAAAATTCCAGTTTTCCAATTTACTCCCAACTCTTTTAGGATTATCGGAGGGTATAACCTGGCTATGAGGTATGCTGGGATGGACCCTAAGGTTCATACTTTTTACCAGCTCTATCAGGCTAAGAGTTCCCATCCTGGCTGCTTTTACCTAAGCGCCAGACCTGGAGTTCATTTCTTATATGGGCTCCCTTCCTCCAACAAGGCTTGTAGGAAGAAATTCATGTTTGTATACTGTGATGGAGATTGGGTTTTTGACCCTAAACCTATTGATAAGCTACCCCATCAACCACATTTGTCCGTGGGAGACAGGTCTCCTCGACTGCAAAAGATAGTCTCAACCCTTAATAAGAATGCTCTTCATATATCCCAACTCCTTTTACCCTTTGTCCTGGATTTCTTCAACGAGCGATTAGAGATGAGCCCTCTGACTCATGAAATTGGTAAAATCCTTTTTATCCTGGTCTGTCTTTCGTCTTTGCTTTTCGTAAATTCATAATAATCTTTTTTCTCCTTCTCTTTTTCAGCAAGTATGATGCACAAGATGATCGCAGCTCGCCAATAGGGAGCAGAGGCTGCTCCAAAACCGCGGCCTCAGGAAGTGGGTTCCTCTTCCTCTCCTATGGTCTAGGGCCCCAGTCCTCCCTGGGCTCCTCTTCACTCTGTAGCAGCAGTAGCCTCTACTTTCGAGTCTGAAGAGGATGACACTCCCCTGGACAAGAGAACTAGACTCACCCAGAGCAGACGCACCCCCTCGGTCACAGCGCCAACCACCCTCAACACCAACCTCTTCATCCATACATCATTCCTTAAGTGCCTAGGGGAGGTGGCCCTTCAGTTCATGCCTGGTCAATGTCCATCCTCGGACCGGCGGGTTCTTGAGAAAATGACTGACCATGACCTCCTGGAGTCATTGTGCCAAGATGAAGCTCGGGTAGACTCTTCTTTCCTTTATCTTTCTCTCTTCTATATCTTTTATGTTCTAAATTTTCTTCTTATGATTAGACGGCTGCAAAGAAGGCTATTTTGGCTACTCGGGCCACGAGCTCAATGATGCAGTCCGACTTGATTAAGGAGAACAAGGCGTTGCATGAGAAGAAGCGGAATTTTTGCGCTCTAGCCAAGGAGCGGGGGGCTGAGCTGAAAAAGCTCATGGACAAGCTAGCCGAGGTGAAGAAGGCGGAAGCAAAGGTAGTGGAGATGGCCCGTACCGAGGTGCAAGATGAGGCTCTGGTGGAGGCTAGGAGCTTGGCTGATGGCATTTTGGCTAGAGCTCGGGAAGGATGGGAGACCGAGTTTCTAAACTCTTAAAATGATTTGAAATTGATTCAATATGCCTTGGAGATAACTCAGAAAGCCTTCCTGGGTTCAGAGGAGATACAAGCTACTGGTCCCAGAGGCCATGGGTTACTACCATTTCGGTCTTGATGCAGGCCAAATGGGCTTCGGACCACCCCGGCCTTCCTGTCGACAGGGACCTGCCTCTGAAGACACCTCCCGAGCCGACCTCCTTCACTTATGCTTCTGAACAAGATCGCCTGCATAAGCTTAGAGTGGCCGAATTTGCCGAGCATGTCCTCACCACGCTTTGCCCTCCTGAGCCAGAGCAGCCTCATCCAGACCAGGCTTTTAACTTGGCTCTTCCTGCATCCACTCCTTCCCCACCTTCGCCGGTCTGGGAGAGCTGCCGGGTGGGGCTTCCCCAGGGGCCTTGGCAGAGGAAACCGTGGAGCAGCTTGCGGAAGAGCTGGATGCCGGGCTCTAGGTCTAGGGTTGCACTCTTCTTCTTCGGACAGACGTGTTTGTTTGCCTGTGTGGATGGTCTATTTTTTATGTACTTGTATTCTGAACAATTTTTGACATGTAATAACTTTTTGTCTTGTAATGAATTTTGGTATTCCAGGGTTTCCTGGTTTTCCGGAAACCCTAGTACTTTTATTCCATGGCACATGCCTCATTTTCTTTATATATGCGCACTTATGATTTGTAGTCCTTCAATTTTTGCAATGGCTTCTCCTTCCTTGCTTGAAGAAGTTGATACTGTGAAGCGAAAAAATCTGTCTCTGTTCACCGAAAATTTCAAACTCTCAGACAAATTATCCATCCTCTGGGAAAAAATCTCCTACATGTGCCTGCTTTTGGAGTGGAAAAGGCAGAAAAAGCGTCATTACAAGTGGGAGTGGGCCGAGCTTCGCCAGCTGAATCGTCAGCTGCAGGAGGAAAATGCTGATTTGACGGAGTCAGTAAGCCGGCTGACCGTCGCCGTGAGCAAGGCTAACGCAATTTTTGAGCGTGCTGATAAGTATCG
Organism: Phtheirospermum japonicum; assembly: GCA_014905375.1. NCBI lineage: Eukaryota > Viridiplantae > Streptophyta > Magnoliopsida > Lamiales > Orobanchaceae > Phtheirospermum > Phtheirospermum japonicum. Next base: position 688,361 of record BMAC01000452.1, on the reverse strand, counting down.
CCAATGCTACCACGAATCGGAGCGTGAGCTATGGCATGCTCGGCGGATTCTGGCATCTGACCGGAGAGCTCCTACTTCTTATGGATGAACATTTTCTGTGCTTTTCATGTTTCTGTTATTTTCTGCATTTGTAATCAAACTCACTAGTATTCATTCATATAAGAAGGCACATTCATTTCTCTTTTCGCTGTATTTTTCCGGAATTTTTGTGATAAATGCAAGAATCTTTTGTCAAGCACTCACGAAATTTCTTGGCTGATTTTTAGCTAATTTCTTATATGTTCAATCAAACAAAGCAACTTGGGATTCTCACCCTTAACCAATCCTAGTTTTGACTGTCGATCAGGTCAGGCAAATTGGGGCATCCGCCCTTAGCCAATCTTAGCTTAAACTGACAATCAGGTCAAGCAGATCAGGGCATCCGCCCTTAGCCAATCCTGGCTTAAACTGACAATCAGGTCAGGCAAATTGGGGCATCCGCCCTTAGCCAATCTTAGCTTAAACTGACAACCAGGTCAGGCAGATCAGGGCATCCGCCCTTAGCCAATCCTGGCTTAAACTGACAATCAAGTCAGGCAAATTGGGGCATCCGCCCTTAGCCAATCCTGGCTTAAACTGACCATCAGGTCAGGAAAATCGGGGCATCCGCCCTAAGCCAATCCTGTCTTAAATTGATAATTACCAATCCTGGATAAAGCTGACCATCAGGTCAGGAAAATTGGGGCATCCGCCCTTAGCCAATCCTGGCTTAAACTGACAATCAGGTCTGGCAAATCGAGGCATCCGCCCTTAGCCAATCTTGGCTTAAACCTGTATAAAGCAAAGAGACATATAAAACAAAATTGTTATAAATATTTGGCTATTTTTTTTATACATAATATTTTCGTAAGTTAGCTATATTCCAAGCTCGTGGTATCTTGACTCCATCTATCTGCTCTAACTCGTACGTGCCACCCTGTAGGATTTTCGTAATCTTGAAAGGCCCTTGCCAGGTTTCATCCAATTTTCCCTTTGGCTTTCCTAGATTTTTCCGACGAAGGACCCGGTCTCCCACTTGGGAATGTCTCTTGATTATAGACCTATCATATGCTTCTTTGACTCGCCCCCTGATGTGTTCCATCCTGACGGCAGCTCTTTCCCTCTTTTTCTCCACTAAGTCCAGGGTATCCTGAACAAATATCCCATTTTGCTCTTGAGTAAAGTTTTGAATCCTGTGGGTTTCCATACTGATCTCCGCGGGGACAAAAGCGTCCATTCCATAAACCAGACTGAACGGTGTTTCCCCGGTGTTTTCCTGGGGTTAGTCCTGTATGCCCACAGGGTTGAACTGAGCTCTTCAACCCACTTGCCTCCTGATCTTTCTAATCGTGCCTTGATTCCTTGTACGAGGATGCGATTGGTCACCTCGACCTGGCCATTGGCTTGCGGATGGTAAACAGACGTGAAGTGCTGATCGATTTTCATCTGAGCACACCAGGCTTTGATTCTGGCGCCCATGAATTGAGTGCCATTATCTGAGACCAAAATTCTGGGGATGCCAAATCGACAGACTATGTTCTTCCAAGAAAATCCCGTTACCGCATCTTCCGTTATTTTTGCCAACGCTTCAGCTTCTACCCATTTGCTGAAATAATCGATGGCTACTATCAGAGATTTATTTTGGGCAGGGGCTGTGGGGAAAGGCCCTACCAGGTCTATTCCCCACTTGGCGAATGAACAAGGAGAGCGCATCATCATGAGCTCCTCCAAAGGTTTATGTATTAAGGGTGAGTTCTTTAGGCATTTGTCACAAGCCCAAACAAAATTCTCCGCTTCCTTCCTCAGTTGTGGCTAAAAGTAACCTACTCTTAAGATTTTGCTCGACAGAGCTCTGGCACCAATGTGATTGCCGCAACATCCTTCATGGACCTCTTTAAGGACATGAGTGCCTTCGCCCGAGCTCAGGTATTGTAGAAGGGGCTTCCCAAATCACCTTCGAAATAGCTCTCCCTTAATCAGGCAAAACCGTGCTGACCTGGTTCTTAACTTCATTGCTTCTCTCTTATTCTCTGGCAGCTCTCCCTTCTCCAGGTATGCTCTGATATGGGAGCGCTAATCTTCTCCTTCATCCACAAAACATATTCTCTCTTATCCAAATTCTTGGTCTGCCATTAACAGAGTGATTACTCTCTCCTGACAATTCACCGCTGAACTAGCCACTTTAGCTAAGTAATCCGCTCTTGTGTTTTCTTCTCCAGGGATTTGGAGGACAGTCAGAGTTCCCATGGTTTTAGCTAACTCTCTAAATTGAGCTAAGTATCTTTGCATATGCTCGTCCCTTGTCTCAAATTCTCCATTTATATGCCTACACACAAGTTGCGAATCAACTCTCGCACAAACCTGCTCTGTCCCCAAATCCTTAGCCATCTGGATTCCCCTCAAAAGAGCTTCGTACTCAGCTGCATTATTAGATAATGTATAGTTCATCCGTATTGCGTACTCAGTGGTCAATCCAGTCGGGTCAGTCAATACTACGCTCGCACCATATCCTAAGTTTCCTACCGAACCATCCGTATAAATTATCCATTCTTTTGCCTCCTCAAGAGAGCTGGTCGTTTCTTGCATGAAGTCAGCCAATGTCTGGGCTTTAATGGCTGTTCTTGCTTCGAAAGTTATATCAAATTCACTAAGTTCAATTATCCACTTGACCAACCGTCCTGACCCCTATGGCTTATCCATGATAGTTTTTAACGGTAGATTGGTTTGCACTATTATGCTGTGTGAGAGAAAATAAGGTCACAATTTGTGCGCTATGGCGACCAGGGCTAGCATTGCTCCCTCCACCTCCACATATCGAATTTCAGCATCGTGCAACACTTTGCTCCAATAATATACTCGCTTCTGTATTTTGCTATCCTCTCTGAGCAAGACCAAGCTCACGGCCTGCTGCCCAACAAATAAGTATAAAATTAAAGGCTCACCCTGAATTGGCTTACTGAGCAAAGACATGCTATCTAGGTGCCCTTTCAACATCGAAATGCCTCCTCACACTCATCACTCCATTGAAATTGAGCTTTCTTGCGCAAGGCCTGGAAGAATGGTAAGCTTTTCTCAGCTGAGCGCGAGACAAATCTGCTCAAAGTATTGATTCGGCCCGCCAGGCACTACATCTCTTTCACGTTCCCTGGAGCTTGCATGTCCATGATGGCTCTAACTTTTCCTGGGTTGGCCTCGATTCCCTCTTCTGTGACCATATACACCAGGAATTTACCAGCTCTGACCTGAATGCACACCTTTTTGGATTGAGCTTCATCCTGTGTCTTCTAAAGGTATCGAAGGTTTCCTTTAGGTCATCCACATGCGAGGCTTCCTTCATGCTCTTGACTAGCATATCATCAACGTAGGCCTCCATGTTTCTTCCCAGTTTGGCTTTGAACATCTTATCGACCAATCGCTTATATGTGGCGCCTGCACTCTTAAGCCCCAATGGCATTACCACGTAGCATTGAACCACTTCCAGTCCTCCTCTACTAGCCTGATCTGATTGTAACCTTACAAGGCGTCCATCATGCTTAATAGCTCGCAGCCAGACGTGGAATCAACCAACTGGTCTATCCTTGGCAAAGGATAGTGATCCTTAGGGCATGCCCGATTAAGATCCATAAAATCTATGCACATACTTCAATCTTCTGTGGTCTTGGGGACCAACACCGCGTTGGAGAGCCACTCAGGGAATTTTATTTCTTGGATGTACTTAGCTTTCAACAATTTCTCAACTTCAGCTTCGATGATTTCCTCCTTCTCACGTCCAAAGTTACGCTTCCTTTGCTTAATCGGATTTTCTCCTAGGCTAATGTTGAGGTGATGCTCAACGATTATCGAGTCTATACCTACTAAATCTTGAGGAGACCAGGCGAAGACATCAGCATTGCTTCTCAAAAACTGAACTAGGTCTACCAAGATTTCTGGACTAAGGGTTGTTCCCTCTCTTACAACCCTACTATCATCCCCCAGGACCACCTCCACCATCATCAATCCCTCCTCTCGCTGAACAAGCTATGGCATCGCGCTCTCTATTCTAGCTCTTTTATTTTGCCTTTCCTCTTCGTTACGTCGAATACACTCGATGTATGTTTGTCTAGATGTATACTGATCACCCTTGACCTCACCCGTTCCATTCTAAGCAGGAAACTTAAACTTCAAATGGTATACTGAGATCACCGCCTGGAATTGGCTCAAGGAGGGTCGTCCCAGCATAACATTATATGAAGAAGGTGCATCCACTACCAGGAACCGCACTGTCTTAGTTATCCTATATGGCTCTTCCCCTAAGGTTACCAAGAGCCTCACTGCCCCTAAAGGCTTCAAGTCTAACCCTGCAAATCCTACCAACGAAGTTGTCACCTCCTCCATTTCCACATTCTATTTCAACTTTCTGTAGCAATCATAGAACAAGATATCAGTCGAGCTTCCCGTATCCACAAATACCCTTCTCACATTATAATTTGAAACAGTGGCTGTTATGACTAGGGCATCCATGTGAGGAGCTAAGATGTCATTCTCATCCTCTGATCCAAAACATATGCTTTGACTCGGGGCTATCTATCCCACCTCTCGTGATTTCCTAACCAGGTCCTTCGCAGCTCGGACATAACTATTTTGGGTTCGCCTAGAGTGTTCGTCCAACTCACCCCCCGTGATCATCAGGATTTCCCACCGTATGACCTAGGTTCGGTCACTCCGCCTCCTATTTTTTCTTCCATCATCTTGTCCCTGTCCGTGTCCTTGAGGCTGATCGCGTCTGCATGAGTCATACCTGGGCTCCTCCTTTCTCATATGCACATACTCTTTTAGATGCCCGGCCTGTACCATTCTTTCTAATTCATCCTTCAGATGCGTGCACTGATATGTGTCATGACCATACTCATTATGGTATCTGCAGAATCGGTCAGATCTTTCTTTTCGCGGCTTTTGGGAGTAAGTTTTAGGCCATTTGAGATCAGGGTGCCTTTCTATTGCTTGCAAAATCTCCCCCTGAGGTGTCGCCAGTGGTGTGTACCTATCGAAACGAGGTCGTCCCCCTGCCAGATCTGGCCTTGGCTTTTTCAACGGCGCCCTTTCCTCCCTATTAGGTCTGTCCCTCTTCCTCTCTCCCTCTTCCTTAATCTTTAAAGCCTCCTCCAAGTGAATGTACTTTTCTGCCCACTCCAAGAGCTCTCCAAATTTCTATGCTGGCTTCACAACCAGCGAGTGGAAAAATTCTCCTCTCCTGAGCCCCTGTGCTAACGCCTTAACCAGGAGTTCTTCCGATGCTGATGGTACCTCGAGTTTCGCATTTGTGAATAAGTTGATGTACGCGCGTAGGCTTTCATTTTCCTTTTGCTTGAGGCTGAATAATTCTAACGGCATCTTCTGGTACTTCATGCAGCTAGTAAACTGGTGCAGGAATGCCGAGCTAAACTCATCAAAGTTGCTGATAGAGCGTGGTGGCAACTGGCTGAACCAGAGTTGGGCTAATTTTGTAAAGGTCGTTGGGAAGACCCTGCACATGAGTGCATCGAAGAACTTGTGCAAAGTCACCGCGATCTCAAATCGGATCAAGTGATCCCACAGGTCAGTTGTCCCATTATATTCGAAGCCCATAGATCGGTAAGAGGCCGGTACATCATCATGCATAATGATTCGTACATTTTTTATAAGAATCTGTACATAATCGAGTCTTGTTTTAGTCCTTTTATTCTCTTTTTTGGGTTAAGTATAGGTTGAATTGTATCGTTTTGCATATTTCGTCTCCTCACTTAACTTTCCGACTTGTTGATCATTAATCGGTCCAAATGAGAGTGATTCTGTGATTTTCTCATATAGCTAGAAGGTCCGGTGGATCCAAGGCACAAAGATAGAAGAAGCGACGCTCAAAAGTATCCCTTAAGGATACTCACCAATCAGACAGTGTATGTCTTCGATCGGACTAACTGATGACGAGCACACTAGCTGAATGAACTGATGCACCGATCGAAGCAGCAGGCAGTAGCAATTGTCCGATCAGACAAGACCTTCGTCCGATTGGACAAGTACGTTACGCATGCAGATTTCTAAAAATTTTCAGTTACGAAATGGGTGAAGGCTATTTAAAAACACAGAGTAGGCTAGGGTTTCGGATGATTCCACCTTGGAGACCTTTTGGAGGCTAGAGACACCCTAGAACACCAAAAAAGGTTGAGAGATTTGACACATCTCTCACACCTCTAGTATAAATCCGTACGACGCCGTATCAAGGTTTGATTCGCAGCAGCCAACGTTCTTCGCTAGGATTCTGGGTTCGTGATAAGCCTCGGGATTCTACACATTTCTTGGAATGCACTTGTTCATCATCTCCACGCGTTGAAAATAGTTCAACGATTAGTAAATTCTGAACTCAAAGCTTTGACATTTTCGTAATAGTTTAATTTGGTATTTGTTATGAATAGTTGGAAAACATGTTGGATGATGTTTCATTGATTGCTAGTTAGAGTATTGCTTATTTGTAGTTTTGTTATCATGATTTGGGTATTGATATTTGTTGAAAAATTGTTTGGATTGAGAATCAAGTTGTGATTGATTTAGTTACACTCTTGAAACATCTTAAGTATTTGAATTAATTCAGAATTTGTTTGGTATTTGAAATGATTTAGTATACTGCGTGGTAATCGAATTGTTAGTAATTCGATTTATAGTTGTAATCATTGTTTTCAATTGCTAGAATTATGTTTAGAAGTTTGAGTTTGAATTACGATAGTTGCTTTTCCTATAACTTGTCGAGAGATTGACACCCTCGAGACGAGAAGAGTTCGCTTTTTAATTTATTGATAAAGAATCATTTTCAAAACTCCATTGACCGTGTGTTTTAGATAAACTTGTGATATTAGTATAATAAGCATCGTTAAATCCGATTCCCATTCCTTGAAAGATCGACCCGAGTTAACTCACCAGTCTACAAGTGACCCCGTTCTCTTGCGGGCGAACTTAAACTCTTTTCAAACATTGATGCATATTTGTTAATAGGTAAATAATTTTGAAAGGAACACAAAAGTTCGGCCCAAAATTTGGCACCGTTGCCGGGGAATGGCAAAGGTGTTAATGATGTTTATTTATGTTATTGCTTATTTGTCATTAGTTGTATAATGTCTATGGTTTTCCTCTTGATGCGGTGATTGTTTGTTCTTGATGCAAGGTCGACGAAGCCTTAGAGGAGAATTGACCACATTCATCAATAGCATCGAACGCGTGTCGAGACCGAGACAATTATTTCCTTCCACTGAAGGGAATCTTTCAAACACAAGTTCAACCAACATGGCAGAGAATAATCTACCTCTTGGAGGAAGAGGAGGAATGAATGGAGGACGAGGGAGAGGACGAAACACCCAAACCCCTCCTCGCGGTTATCCATACGGCGTGCCACCCATTTACGATGTGCATGTATAAGAGCAAACAAATAATAACGAAGACGAAGAGCCAAGAAATCCACCTCTACTCCATAACGAAGAACAAAGATAGCCAAACCAAGCAAACAATGGGGAGCACCAACCGAGGGACGATCATCAAATAATGATGCAAGATTACCCTACTTAACAACAACCTCCTCAATAATTTCAGAACCGTGAATAGGCTCGAGCCTACAACACTCGAGCAAATCGAGAGTTCGAGCACAACAATGGTGGTCATGGTGGGACCCAGCCCCAAAACAACCAATGAAACCACCAAAGCCACGAGAATTTCGAACGAGAACAGAACCACAATCAAAATAGGAGGGAGGGGCGTCCGTTCAACGCTTGGCAGAGGGAGAACTTTTGAAACGATGGATATGATGATCATGGGAATTACGAGGAGGAGCGTGATTATGGGTATTACGAGGAGTATGGAGAGGAAAGAAACTTTGGTGCACAAGCTAACTTCGGAGGAAGAAGAGGACGCCGATACCCTAATGAACGTCGTCAAGGAGATCTCCTCTTTCCAACGATTGGTTCATACAGCAGTGCAATAGTCTTAGGCCCCACGGCAAGAGACTATGATTTGAAAGCGGGCAGCGTAAACCAACTTCCTACTTGTCACGGCATGCCCAATTAAGATCCACTGAATTTCATTCGGGAATTTTACCTCGTGGTGGGCAGAATTCCACATCTAGGACTATATGAGGATCAATTAAGGATGAAATGCTTTCCACAACCTTAAAGGACAAGGCAAATCATTGACTTTTATCGTTGCAGCCCAATTCTTTGACTAATTGGGAGATGGTGTGTAAAAGTTTGTGAGTAGGTTCTACTCCGTTCAAGCAATTGCCAAATTGCGAAGAGAGATCACAAACTTCGAACAAATGGAGGGGGAACCGTTCTACGAAGCATGGGAATGATATAAAGGGCTCTTACAAAAATGTCCACACCACAACAATAGCGTCGAGATGGTAAATAATTATTTACATGAAGGGCTATTTCTGGTTTACAAGCAGCAAGTAGAAGTGAAAGCGGGAGATTTTGGAGAATTGACCGCTATGGAGGCTTGGGATTTGTTTGAGCATATGAGCGAAAAATCGCAGCAAACGAGTTTCCGACCAAGGAAATACAAAGTCCCAACAATCCAGATCGAAGAGCTGACAAAGCAAGTCACACTATTAACGAGTAAAATGAAGGGAGAGGAGGAACCTTCGACACCTCCGCCTAAGATATGTGGAAAATGTGGAGCAGTGGGACATGAAATGGACACTTGTAACGTGGTGTTCGACGACGAAGCGGAAAGGGAGGTGAATGCCGTCCAAAATTATCAACCGAATAACAAGTATGGGAAGAAATCTACCGGAGAATACAACCCAAGTTCGAGTTACGTTCCAAAGAGCTCGAATTACGTGCCCAACTCCAAGCAATCGGAATCACGATCACTTCCGAATAAGAGCCAAGGAGAACCGAGTGGCCATAACTCTTATCAAAATAAGGGGCAAGGCAACTACTCTCAACACCCTCCGCAACAATATCAAGCACCACAGCAACCATACCAACAAGTGCCACAGCCGCAATACCAAATAATTCCACAACAAAAATATCCACAAGTGCCGCAATAGCAGCAAATGCCACTAACGATCAACCCTGACGACGAACTAAGATTATGGCGTCAACAACTAGGCATGAGACTCTACGTAATCGGGAGTAAACGCTTTGTACAATCGAGGAAGGCAAGCGAATGAGGAAGCAACTGGAGAAGTTGGAAATAATGATAGGGTAACTCTCAGCTTCTATAGCAAAGACGGCAAGTGATCCGAGAAAGCTACCCAGCCAACCCGAACAATCAATGGTGGTGCATGTGTTACGTGGCAGAACGGAGGTCGATAACGGAGTACGAGAAATCAAGAGAGAAGACTCCAAAAATGAGTGGGCTGCGGATGGACAAGATAAAGGTGAGCTGAGTTCAAATGGTGAGGAAGGAACAGTGGGAAAAATTCACAAATAACGTAACCCATATGTTCCAGGATCATTGACGGGAACTTTTCAGCCGAAACATTCCAAAGCAAATCAGAAGTACGCAACCAAGGACTTAATCGATCGGACTGATCAAATGACCGATCGGACTGGAGAACAGGGGACTCTTTCTGATAAAAATGATCCAGGGTGCGACCGAAATAGAGAACAGTAGACATTCTCCGGTCGGAAAGAACCAGAGTCCGATCGGAGTAGAGGACAGGAGGTCTCTTCCGATCGGTCAAAACAGACTGACCGACCGGACAAGAGGGCTGACGAAGAACAAAGACCACAATGAGTGATAAGGGACGCCGTACCGTTTCCCAATCGTCTCAAGCCAGCAAAGGAGAGTAAAAAGTTCATGGAACTTTATAACATGCTGAAAGACGTGAACGTGAACCTCCCACTTTTCGACGTGATCAAGGCAATGCCGGCCTATGTCAAGTTTTTCAAAGAACTTACAACAAAAGAAAGGAGAATGGAAGGGAATGAACGAGTTATATTATCCAAGGAAGTGAGCACGGTATACCATCAACCACTGCCACCGAAGGCAAGAGACCAAGGGAGCTTTTGCATTATGATAACCCTTGGGGATGGACAAAAAGCTTGCGGGATGCTCGACTTAGGGGCGGGATCAATTTGATGCCCTATGCCCTGTACAAGCAATTCAACCTTGGGAGAATGAAGCCAACGAGCTTACGGCTTCAATTGGCAGATCGTTCATTACGATATCCCTTAGGAGTGGTCGAGGACGTTCTAGTGGAGGTTGGATCATTGGTAGTCCCAGTGGACTTTGTAATACTGGATGTTGGGGAAGTGGATGCGGTAAGTAAGGAGCACATCATTATATTGGGCAGACCTTTCATGGCAACATTTCACACTTTAATCGACGTGGGACGAGGAAATATGACACTCTCCATATTTGGGGAATCAGTGACGTTCTCGCTTAAAGACATCAAAAACATTCCATCACCCATGATTGGTCCCTATTGCTCTTACCTTGATTCGGTGGACCAATGCGTGAGCGAATTGTTTGGAGTTATACCAATAGAGAACTTTGACATCGAGGACGACGAGTTTGATTACAATAGGGAGGGGGTGGTCACTCCTTTTGAAATTAATGGATCCCAGGACCGAGTCACCCATTGGACCAACTTTGGAGATCAAAATGGAGCTGAAACCACTTTTGAGCCACCTCAAATACGGGTTTCCTGAATCCAACAAGAGAAAGCCCGTAATCATTTTTACGGAGTTGGCTGAACATGAAGAAAGAGAATTAATTGAGGTTCTAATGAAATACAAGCGAGCGATAGGGTGGAGTATCGGTGACATAAAAGGGATAAGTCCGGTCACGTGCATGCACCGGATCGACCTAGAGGAAGGAGTGAAACCGGTATGAGAAAGGCAAATACGTTTGAACCCTACGCTTAAAGAAGTAGTCAAGAAGGATATCTTCAAGCTAATCGAAGAAGGGATTATATATCCCGTATCTAACAACGAGTGGGTAAGCCCCGTGCACGTTGTCCCAAAGAAAGGGGGCATCACGATCGTGGAAAATTAAAAAGGAGAAATCGTCCCAACACGCCTAACTACTGGGTAGCGAAATCTGTATTGACTATCGCAAGCTCAACGCAGCAACAAGGAAAGACCACTTCCCACTCCCATTCATGGACCAATTACTCGACAAGCTAGCAGGGCATGAATACTATTGCTTTCTAGACGGACTTTCCGGCTACTACCAAATTGTAATAGCTCCGGAGGATCAGAAAAAGAACATATTCACGTGCCCCTTTGTCACATTTGCTTACTGGAGAATGCCCTTTGGTTTGTGCAATACCCCAGCAACCTTTCAAAGATGCATGATCTCAATCTTCACCGAATTCATCGACGACTTTCTTGAAGTCTTTATGGATGACTTCTCGGTATTTGGTTCTTCATTCTCTCATTGTTTAAAAAACTTAACAATTCTTCATTCTCTCATTGTTTAAAAAACTTAACAAAAGTACTTGAGCATTGTGTCGAGTCATATTTAACTTTGAGTTGGGAGAAGTCAAATTTCATGGTGAAAAGCGGGATTGTGTTGGGACATGTGGTGTCGAGTAAGGGGTTYGAAGTTGATAAAGCMAAAKTCAARGTRATTGAAACTCTTCCACCCCCTAAGGATGTCAAAGGAGTTAGGAGATTTTTGGGACATGCGGGCTTTTACAGATGTTTCATTAAAGATTTTTCAAAAATTTGTCGCTCGTTATGTAAATTGCTTGGGAAAGATGTGCCTTTCGAATTAATGGTGAGTGTCTTAGTACTTTTAATGTTTTGAAAGAATAATTGACACAAGCACCAGTTGTAGTTGCACCGGATTGGTCTCTTCCTTTTGAGATAATGTGTGACGCTTCGAACGAGGAAGTCGGGGCAGTCTTGGGCCAACGAGTGGATAAAATGCTGAGTGTTATTTACTATGCCAGTTATATGTTGAATAGCGCCCAACGCAACTACACCACTATAGAATGAGAGCTATTAGCAGTTGTGTTCACATTAGATAAGTTCCGTTCTTACATCGTCGGTTCCAATGTCATCGTGCACATTGATCATGCAGCGCTTCGTCACTTATTTGCAAAAATGCAAAGCAAGCCTAGATTGATTCGTTGGATTCTTCTCTTGCAATAATTCGACGTCGAAATTAAGGATAGGAAAGGGAGCGAAAATGTGGTTGCTGATCACCTGTCCCGCATGCTAGTGGAAGGAGAGCCGAATAAAATTGGGTTTGTAGATGATGTGTTCCCTTATGAAAGAGCAAATGCCATCGAAGAAATCAACGAACCATGGTATGCTGATTTTGTGAATTTCCTCGTTTGAAAGATTATCCCTAACTATCCTTCTTCGCAAGAAAAAAAGAGATTTTTGTTTAAATGCAGGAGTTTCTTTTGGGACGATCCTTATCTTTACAAGTGTTGCAAGGATGGGCTTTTTCGAAGATGCATACCGGATGAAGAGAAGATAGGTGTGCTAAGATTCTGCCATGACGAGGGAGGACACTTCGGAAGACAGAAAATGGCCTTCAAGGTCCTTCAAGCCGGATTTTACTGGCCATCACTATTCACCGATGCACACCAATATTGCAAAACATGCGACAGATGCCAGCGGTCGGGAATGATAAAAAGGAAGGACGAGATGCCCTTAGTACCCAATCAAGTGATCGAGATATTCGACATATGGGGCATCAATTTTATGGGTCCTTTTCCGAGGAGTGGAGAGTACGAGTATATACTCGTAGGAGTCGATTACGTGTCAAAATGGGTGGAGGCAATTCCCACAAGAAAGGCTAACTCCGAGATCGTTCTCTAATTCATCCAAGAGAATATCTTCAGCCGATTCGGAGTGCCGAGGGTGATCATAACCTACGGGAGTAGCCATTTATCTAACAGAGCTTTTAATCGACTAATGAAAAAGTATGGGGTGCGTCATAAGGTGGCAACCCCTTACCATCCGCAAACCTCGGGGCAAGTAGAAAAAAGCAACCGACAAATCAAGGCTATCTTAGAAAAAACCGTGAAATCGAACTGTAAGGACTGGGCATCAAAGCTAATTGATGTACTGTGGGCTTACCGTACAGCCTACAAAACGGTGTTGGGCATGAGACCATTTCGGTTGGTTTATGGAAAAGTGTGCCACCTTCCCGTCGAGTTGGAGCATCAAGCAGAGGGGGCAATTCGCACGTTGAACCTTGAGTTGAATGAGGCCGGGGGGTATAGGAAGCTTCAACTAAGCGAATTGGAGGAAATTCGCAAAAATTCGTACGAGACGGCATGGGCGAGCAAGCGGAAAATGAAGGAAGCACATGACAAGAAACTCGTCCACAAAAGCTTGGAAGTCGGTAAGCTAGCTTTACTTTTTAACTCTTGCTACAAACTCTTTCTAGGGAAGTTGAGATCAAAGTTGAGCGGTCCATTTTTGATCACCGACATCAACGAGTTTGGAGCGGTAACTTTGTTGGATGAAAAGAGCAACTCTACCTTCCAAGTCAACGGCCACCGAGTAAAGTTGTATCATGGGGGACCAATTTCTCAAAAAGATCATGAAGTAGTCATACTCAATGATCCCCCTCGAGAAACTTAATACTCGAATGAGGTACCGTCAAGCATAAGACATTAAACGTTGCACTTCTTGGGAGGTAACCCAAGTTTTTCTTTTCTTTTCTCTTTCTTTCATTTTCTCTTTCCCCTTTTCTCGATTATATTCGATTCTGAAAATCCTTTAACCTAAACCCACCCTCTGGACTTTTAATTCCACACCAACTTCCTTTCTGCTCTTTGATATTTGTGAGCAATGACCAACACCCAACACCATGAATCATCATAATAACAATGCTTATGGTTGGGTGTCGAGGAAGAAGTACAAGGATACAGTCGAGAAGCTGGAAGAAGAAGTGGGAGAATACCATCAAAAGATCCACAAGCTACAAAACTGATCTCCATAAATTCCTTACTGAAGAAGTTGCTTTGACCAAGAACATTGAGCGCCTCCACGGCATCCTGGACGATGCGGATGCCGAGATAATACGTCTGAAGAGGAGGATCATTGAACTTGAAGAACATGTTAAGGAATTGTACGAGCTGGCATTTGGACACATTCCACCGCCTAACTAGTCCGATAGGCCATTGATTGCGAGAGATTAGTTTTCTGAATGAATGATGTTTGGATTAAGTTATTATCATAAATAAATAAGCGTTCTTGCTCGAAAATTGAATAAAAGATTTATTGTGTGGATTAAACTGCTCATACCTGATTTTCATTTTTGGATTTTTGCAGGGCACCGTAATAATAATAGTAATATAATCTATATAAAAAAATAAAAAAAAAATTGGAGAATAGTGCAGACCGGCCGGTGAAGCACTTCGACCGATCGCACAAAACTCACTGGACCTCAGTCCGATCGGAACACGACATAGACCGATCGGACGACGGCCCAGTTTATAAAAAGTCTGTTATTTCAAGACGCGAACTTTTAACCTAAAACTCAAAACCCCTTTCCTTTGTAGAACAAGCATCATGAATTCATCCCTTACAATTTCATAACTCGAAAAATCAAGATGAGCAATGAGTCCGATCGGTGACACAACACACCCAATTGTTTCCGCCTGGAGAATTTTGGGGAATTCAAGCACAAACTCCTTCATATCTCACCATGTTTCGGCAATGGTCCAAAACACGAAAAACTCAAGGTATAATGGCTGAAACTCGACTTTATTGAATTGTTTGGGAGATTGAATTGCAGGTCTTGTGGGGATTGAAGTTTGGGTTTGTTCAAGTTGAACTTGAAATTGTTGAGTTTTAAAGCGCACAGTACGTGCTCGACGAAAGTCCTGTGAGAAGTTCAGTTGCTTCTTGAGATTTTTTAACTCCGTCATGGCATCCTCTTCTCGTCAACGACGTGGGAAAATGACTAACCGAGTCCCGAGCAACACCCGGGGATGGTTGGCCCCCTTCGACCTCAAGACGAGCGTGAAACTACGCTCTACAAATCCTTGATTAAAAGGCACGTCCACCACCCCCGTTTCATCAATCACGAATTATGGGGAGAGAAGGTCGCAATTGGTGATAAGACGGCCGAAAAATTCATTAAGGGGATCGGAAACCTCGAGCTAATGAAGTGGGCCGATGTTAACCAACCCGGATATTGCACTCTTATGCTCGAATTCTTCAAAACGTTTAAATCACTCGCCGACGGAACTTTCGAGTGTCGCTTCCAAAACTAAACGTTTCGGACTTTCTTTTGTGACCTCGACGAAATTTTCGGAATTGATAGCCAAAGAGGGCCCAATGAAGGATTTGAGCTGGATGACTACAAAAAAAGCACTTGGTGGGCCAAACTTTCTAGAGCTCCGCCGGAGCCCGGATGTCGCTTCAACTTGACGTCCTTGATGTCAAACGCCGTCTACCTCACGTACAAGTTCTTTATGCAGGTTTTCTTGGGTAAAGAGGATGCCACACAAATTTCGTCCACTGAATTGAAGGCGTTGTGGGTAGCGTACCACCGTGGCAACGCAAACATTTATCCACTTTTAACCGTGGCAATCGAGAATGTCCAACAAGTGCGGGAAAAGAAAACGGCAAACCTTACTCTGGGAGCCTTTATCACTGTGCTTGCTCAGCACCATGGCTGTAACCCCTATGATGATGACATCGTGTACCCGAGTGTAGCGATGATGGTCGAGAATCGGATTGTTAATGGTCAGAACATATCCATCCCAACGTTCATGTTGACTTCGGAGAGGTTAATAGACGAAGAAATTGAGAACACCGACAACGACGATGTCGATGACGACGATGAGGAAGACGATGATCAGGAGAATGAGGAGGACAACGGGAAGGAGACCATGAACGAAGAAAATGGAGGAAATGGGAACACCAGTTCCCAAACTCGTGATCATGGAGAGTTTTGGGATGGCGTGTATTTTTCCGACGAGCAGTGGCAGCAGCAGCAGTAGGATTTCCAAGCGCGTATGATGGACCAAATGGGGCAGCTGCGCATTCATCAAGAGGCACACGCGTGAAACGCTCGACAAGACGCCTGGGCTGCGCGTGAGGAATCTCGGGAGGAGGCTCGTTATTTCCGGAGCACGTTGATGAGGATGAGCAACAACTGGGCGGAAACCAATCAACATCTTACCCGGTTGACCGAAAACATCGAGGCAAATTATGGAAACCTCATTCAAATTGACGAGCGTCTCTCCCGTCTCGAGCAACGTTACCCACCTCCACCTCTGGACGACATGGACCAGTAGAAGGGCCCATGCCCCACAATATGTATCACCACTCTATCCATCTTTTATTGCTTTCTATGATATTTACTATTTATTCGGATTTATGTAATATTATTTCTTTTCATGTTTGCATTGTGATGGCTATTTCTACTCTTGTTTGATTCAATTGCATGTGATGGTTCTGTGCTCTTTTCTATTTCCCAATGTTCATGATTGTATTTTAGCAACCAAGAGTCTGCTTACACTTTCAGGGTTAACCGATCGGTGAAAACATAAAAAGAAATAATATTGCACAACCAAGAGTTCGATCTGATATACAGGGTTAACCGATCGGTGAAAACCGACTGGACTGCAGTCCGATCGGAGTTTTACCTTGACCGATCAGATATTGCACAACTATCCATTTCCGGGGATTTGAGTCTATGCATGCTTGAGTTTGAACCATTTTTAGTAACATAGTCGCAATTTCGTAACATAATGTTAGTCAACCAATTACGACAACTTCTGTTGAATATTTGCCCATGTTTATTTGTGTTTGTATTGGCATGCCTGTCAGAATCATGTATTATGTGATATGACGTCAGAGTCTATTGAGCTTGTTTAATTGCAATTTTTGAAAACTACTTATATGTATTTAAAACAACACTTGGTCGTTACCAATTCTGCAAAACTTCAAAAACTCGATCACCTTGTTTTCAAAGTTTGAATTGAACCCTAGTGAGAAGCTTTGTGTGTTTATCATCATTTCATGTTGTGATTCGATAAGTGTTTTGAAAAGTCTCTTAATCGCATTTGTACATTTGGTTTTGAAAATGACGATAAGAACATATAAAACCCGTTTTCGACCTTATTCATAAATAAAAACCACTAAAAGAAAATTCTCAATGAGCCCCCTCGAGCCTTTATTCCATCTCTTTGTTAGCCACGAGCAGTATTCATGCTCTTATTTTAAATTCGTGGGATGAGAGCTTTATTTATGGATAACGAGATATGTCAATTGCAAGGGGGGAATTAGTGGAATTTTATAAAAAATAAATAAATAAATAAATAAAAATAATAACAATAAGGGGGTGCTTAAGGCCATAAGAGCATCTGCATGTTAAAAACAAAGCCTATATATAATGGCAAATATTCGGGTTTTGGGGGTGAAAAGAGCCTTAGCTTTAAAAGGATAAAAATAATGGTCCATGGTTGATTGGGAAGGATGAGGAGAAAACATTACGCTTTATGCTTAAGGTGTTGGAATGAGTGAGTTATTGATTGCGTTTGTCCGTAAGTTAGCCACACATCCTTATATATGACATACCTTACCAAAGAGCCGACATTACAACCCTTAAAAGCCCTAATCCGATTCTTGATTGAATGTGCACACTTATATGATGATTGAGTCTTTGATTTTCACGAGTCGTTGAATGCATGATTATGATGATCCGAGCGTATACATTTACTTGTTGAAAACACGAGCGAATGAGTGCACCATGATATATTACCCTTTTGTGAGGAAGCATTCTTTTGATTTCAAGGTGAAAAAAGTAATGCGAGTTAGCCTTGTGGTTTTGGCAATAGTGTCTATAATTGCAAAACTAAACTATATGCACAACATGACTCATAGTTCTAACTACTTTCACTATTCTTGATTTTGATCCTTTCGTTTGTTCGAGGACGAACAAACCAATTAAGCATGGGGTGCTTGATTCGTACGTTTTTGTTATGAATCTGTACATAATCGAGTCTTGTTTTAGTCCTTTTTTTCTCTTTTTCGGGTTAAATATAGGTTGAATTGTATCATTTTTCATATTTCGTCTCCTCACTTAACTTTTCAACTTGATGATCATTAATCGGTCCAAATGAGAGTGATTCTGTGTTTTTCTCAGACAGCTAGAGCGTCCGGTGGATCCAAGGCACAAAGATAGAAGAAGCGACGCTCAAAAGTAGCTCTTAAGGACACTCACCGATCGGACAGTGTATGTCTCCGATCGGACTAACTGATGAGGAGCACACCAGCCGAACGAACTGACGCACTGATCGAAGCAGCGTACAATAGCATTTGTCCAATCGGAAAAGACCTTCGTCCGATCGGACAAGTACGTTACGCATGTAGATTTCTGAAAACTTTTAGTTACGAAACATCTGAAGGCTATTTAAAAATGCAGAGGAGGATAGGGTTTCGGATGATTCTGCCTTGGAGACCTTTTGGAGGCTAGAGACACCCTAGAACACCAAAAAAGGTTGAGAGATTTGACACATCTCTCACACCTCTAGTATAAATCCGTACGACGCCGTATTAAGGTTTGATTCGCAGTAGCCAACGTTCTTCGCTAGTATTCTGGGTTCGTGAAAAGCCTCGGAATTCTACACATTTCCTGGAGTGCACTCGTTCATCATCTTCACGCATTGAAAATAGTTCAACGATTAGTAAATTCTGAACTCGTAGCTTTGACGTTTTCATAATAGTTTAATTTTGTATTTGTTATGAATAGTTTGAAAACATGTTGAATGATGTTTCATTGATTGCTAGTTAGAGTATTTCTTATTCGTAGTTTTGTTATCATGATTTGGGTATTGATATTTGTTGAACAATTGTTTGGATTGAGAATCAAGTTGTGATTGATTTAGTTACACTCTTGAAACATCTTAAGTATTTGAATTATTTCAGAATTTTTTTGGTATTTGAAATGATTTAGTATACTGCGTGGTGATAGAATTGTTAGTAATTCGATTGATAGTTGTAATCGTTGTTTTCAATCGCTAGAATTATGTTTAGAAGTTTGAATTTGAATTAAGATAGTCTCTTTTCCTATAACTTGTCGAGAGGTTGACACCCTCGAGACGAGAAGAGTTCGCTTTTTAATTTATTGATAAAGAATCATTTTCAAAACTCCACTTGACCGTGTGTTTTAGATAAACTTTTGATATTAGTACAATAATCATCGTTAAATCCGATTCCCATTCCTCGAGAGATCAACCCGAGTTAACTCACCAGTCTACAAGTGACCCCGTTCTCTTGCGGGTGAACTTAAACTCTTCTCAAACGTTGACGCGTATTTGTTAATAGGTAATTAATTTTGAAAGGAATTTAAACTCTTTTCAAACTCTTCCTCGTCCTGGAGAGGAGTTTGGACCGTGCGCTGGGCGTGAAGTGGCTCTGTCTCTGGCGGCGGGATTGTCTGGGATGGGGGCTCTTTGGACGGGGGCAATGAGAATTCTGCAAACTTCCTCTCGACAGCCACCTCCACAGCTTTACCGATGAGATCAGACAATTACCTGAGAAAGGCATCATTCATCGGTCCACCGTCAGCTTGTGCAGATCCACCAGGGGGTTGCATGTCGCTTGTCCCGGCAGTTGCTGATGGTCGCATCTCTACTGGCTCTGTCACCGATGGTTCTGTGGGTTTTGGCATACCCCATGGCGCGGAAGAGCTAGGTGTACCACCCAACTCCACCACCAGATTTTGCTGGAGCCCCGCTGAATCCATGTGTTATTCTCACGTCTTCGCTTTGAACGATTTCCCACAAATGGCGCCAGTTATATCACCCAGAAAACTTGACTACGCCTGAGACCAAACCTTCGCCTGACGTGAACCTGACCTTCACCCACAAATAAGTCAGAAAAGGACCACCGGAGGTTTTCCGGTGGAAACCTCTCTGATGCTTAAGTCAGATAAGCGTATGGGGTATTTCACTAAGCAAGGAAAATAATGCGTAAGAATGACATACCTCTCTCAGCCTTGAGGCTGAGGTATTTATAGTTTTCCCAGTGGGGACCCCATCCGGGATCTCGAAAACAAAGGCCGCGAATCTCGGGCCGTTGTGCAACTAATTATGACAAGTGGTCCCACCTTTTCCCTTTTGGGAGATCAAGGCACCAGACCTTCCCTACGACTGCTCTCCTATAATCCTTCGCAGCAGACTCAGATCAGGTCAGGATCCTCTTCCTGACTCAGCTCATCCAAGATCATAAAATAGACAAGGATTATCCAGAGCTAAGGTAATCTTTTGCTCATGTCCATCTGTTGTCCTGAACTTCTCGAGGAAGTCAACTCGGGACCCCAAGGGAGCAAGACAGGTCAGACTCTATCTATTCTGAAGAAGTCAGTTCAGGACTTTACAGGGACAGAGCTGGTCTGGCTCTCGGGCGTTTCCCCAATGACCCTTGACCAGGTCTACTCATCCAGGTCATATCATTTAAAAAGTCTTGTTTATTATTGTTTATTTTATTATGGAGCCTAATGTTTAAAGGGCAATTAGTTGAGTTTGAGAAGAAGTGTATCATGAGCTTCTATTTTATTTAAGTGGTTCGAGCAAAATTTGGTTTACGGTTTATGATTTGAGAAATAGCCTAAGTATAAAGGCTACGTTATGAGAGTTAAGTGAGGTTTTCTTTTGAATGAGGTGAAGCACTTTGCTTCATGATAAGAATAGTTTGGTGAGTTATTGATCATGTTAGATCATGAGTTAGTCACACGACTTATATATTACATACCCATCTAAAGAGCCTACATTACAACCCGAAAAGACCTTTTTCGATTCTTTGTTGGTTACACACTTAAATGCAATGGAGAAGTTTTTGATTTTCAGTGCTTGCTTACTGTGCTTGTATTTTGATGACTTGAGTGTAAACACGTCCCTATAAAAAATTCTTGAGTGCTTGAGCGTACACTTATAAATTACCCTTCGTGAGGAAGCATGATTTCGTTTTTTGAGCGACAATGCAATAATGGTCGAGAGTTTGAGGTTGTGTTGCATTTATCTATATTTTCAAAATTATCTATGTAACACGACTTGACTCATTGCTTGAATTTATTTTCAGTTTGGTTATTTTTTTTAATCTATCGTTTGTTCGAGAATGAACAAACGATTAAGCGTGGGGTAGTTGATTAACACATATTTTTCCTTATTTTTATTAGTATTTTAGTTAGTTTTTCGTTTTGTTTTTGGTATAAATTGGGTAGATTAAGCCTAATTTCGTAATTTTATACTTCCATCTTATTTTACCGTATTGTGATCTAAATTGAGGCAAATAGGTGATTATTCTCTATTTTTCATCTTATAGCTAAGTAACCGGAAGAGTTCAGCGCATAAGAAACGAAGTTTAATGAGTAAGAGATGAGAATCGAGCTTTTCGGTGAAGAAGTAGCAAAATTGGGAGTTAACGGTAACCATTACCGTTACCATCACCGTTACTGAATCAAACTTTTTACACCTATTTTTTATTTAAAAATAAAAAGCTCATCCGCAAGAGAATGGAGCAGTTGTAGGCGGTAAGTTAGACTCGAGTCGAATCAAAAGGAAGACTACTCGGAAGCTATTCCGGTGTTTGATTTTACAAACATAGAGATGAAATAAAAACTAAACTCAACAAGCGATCCAACTTGGTTTGGGTTTTTCTAACATCTACGAGCAATAAAATTGAAAGCCTTTAAAAATGATTAAGAAAACGAGGGTTCTAGTGCGCCAGAATCATCTCCACGATCAGGGTTGTCAATCCTGATGGCTTAAAATGACCCTAGGCACTAGAATGATAAAATTAGCCACAAAACATCATCATGATCAACAGCATAACATCAATGCAGGCATGAACTTGATCGACATCAAAAACGAACAACTAATCTAACGAGAACATTCATAAGGAAATGAAATACGAATTGAAAGCAAGAAAGCGACGATGTTTAAAATAGAAATTTAACTACATCTTACAAACTAATCTATCTAACGAGGAATTGACGACCGAAACTTGCGATCTTCAACTCTTCAACCTGAATCATGCGTGTAATCGAAATGGGGCAAGAACCGAGGGGTCTCTGCATTTTCTGAACCTTCCCCCAAGTTCCAACACACGAATTCTGAAGACACCAATGCATTTATATAGATTTTTCTAAAATAACTGCTCAAACTACAAGAGTGTCGATCGACGCATGCCGAGCATCGATCCATGCGTGTCAGGTTTCTCGGCGTGTGTGTCGGCAGGGTTGCGCTGATGGGTGCTAGCATGTGTGCGTCGGCTGACGATCTATAGATCAACGCTCACAGAGAGTTTCTAGGCATGTGCATCGACCTAGTGTCGGCCAACGCGAGCAACTCCAGGCATCGACGCGGACAGCTCAAGGGCGTCGATGGGCGTCGGCGTCGACTGACACTTTTCGATAATCCTAGCACATTGCTCATCCAATCTTCGTCGTCTCGATGCTGAAAGAGAAAATTAAACATAATTATACTATTACTTATAAAATAGAGAATAAAAACATTAAATGAGATAAGAAACAAAAAATACTAAAAAGAAGTGAAACGAGAAGAATAGAAACCTAAAACAAAACAAAACACACAAAATGCAATGCAAAAACACACGAAAATCACAAGCAAATATGTACAAATCAACTCCCCCACACTTTGCTTTTTTCTTGTCCCAAGCAAAATCTAGTCTAGACGTAGATAAGAAAAGGCTAATTACCCGATGACCTAATCGCTAATGCATCCAAATAACTCAAGAAGTTAAAGCATTAAATCGACAAAAAACTTAACAAAAAGGACGACACGATAACGTTGAGATAAGAGATTTAGACTAGCTCCCAAACACCTAAAAGTAAAGAGTTGACCTCCATGTACGTAACCCATCCATGCCTCGGCCAAAGTCTATCCCTGAAAAACCTCCAAGTCATCACCCGACTAGCCCAGTCATCTATACACCTCTTTAACAAAACAATTTAAGAAAAACAAAAACAAGAACTTAACTTGTACAAGGATTTCTCTTCTTGTACTCACTTTTTTTTATTCTTTTTCTTTTCTTTTCTTTTTCTTTTTTTTTTCTTTTCTTTTTTTTTTATAGAGATAGGGTACAAACGAGCATAATTTAAATAAATCACAAATGAGAGTTCATTGACTCCAATCTTACGTTGCTAGGTGCAACTGATAGCATTTTTTAAATTCAGCACATGGAGTATTAACGTCTCCAAAATAAAAAGAAAAATCACATAAATTCCTATAGAGGATATCAGAGAATGGGGCTAGTAGAGGGTATTCAACTCTTTGGAACGAAACAAGAATAGAATAGGAGACAAGACACTTCATAGACTATTTACATTTCATTCCCAAATATTATACTATTGTTCAAACGAAAGTCTAAATATCCTAACTAAAGCATCTAACCACGTCACTTCGTCAAGGTTCCAGTCAATATCAATACACACAACTCAAATAAACCACAAGAAAAGAATTAAATTACTAACAAAGGACAAACCCCCCCACACTTAATACCATACAATGTCCACATTGTATAAAATGAAAAATTAAGCTAAGTATGGTAAAAGATAAGAGAATGAGAGATACGTCTTTGAAATCGCGCTTGTGATGATGAGTTGAGCGTCAAAAATCGTCCAGCGGGCCTCAACATTGAAGGGAACCTGAAACAACAAGAATAAAACACACAAAAACATATAAAGTTAAAAGGCTTGGGTTGCCTCCCAAGAAGCGCTTGAATAACGTCTTTAGCTTGACGGCGTCCATTCAATGTCATCCCGTATCTAAAAATAAATGACGATCGTGCCAAGCCTTGGTATTCTCTAAGAGCAAAATATGGCGATGATAATCACCAAGGTGGGCACAAAAAGCACGTCCCGAGATGAAAAACACTCCAACTAGCTTGGGAGGTCGGAACTGCGAGTAATCGATCACCACAAATATATCAAATGGCAATTGTAGCATGGGGTGATCATGCACCTTCTCGACTATCTCATCTACCACCTCAAAATCAAATTTCAACAAAGCTTCAGGTGGTTCAAAATGTGACTTAATAGTCTCACTACCTTCCATAACTCCACCTTCTTCACCAAGAGCAGGGAGGCTCGAATCTCTAACATCTTCCGGGCATTCCAACAGCAACACCCCCACACTTTTATCCACGACGTCATCAAAAATTGCAAGGGGGGCGATCTCAACCAACTCCTCGATCTCACCCATCTTACAAACCTCTTCCGAAAAAACATTCACGGTAGGATCTACCAAATCAAATAACGTCACCTCCTCAAAATGAGGTCGATTTACGTCAACTCGAGTTTCATGATCAATAATACACGAATGAGACGAAGGATAATAATAATAGCTCGGGGTATAAGAATATGATTCACAAGGAGCACACAGATCATTATATCTCGAATCGTGATATGTGGTTGGAGAAAAATACTGCTCGACACTCGAAACATAAGAGTTTGATGTAAGAAGAGGAAACGGGGCGTAGCTCGAAGAATTGGAATCAGTTGGAGAATACGAATCATATATCATGTAAAAAGGTTCCAATTTGAATCGAAATTTTTACACCTACTTTTTATTTAAAAATAAAAAGCTCATCCCCAAGAGAACAGAGCAGTTGTAGGCGGTAAGTTAGACTCGAGTCGAATTACAAGGAAGACTAATCGGAAGCTATTTCGGTGTTTGATTTTACGAACATAGAGATGAAATAAAAATTAAACTAAACACGCGATCCAATTTTGTTTGGGGGTTTCTAACATCTACGAGCAATAAGATTGAAATCCTTTAAAAATGATTAAGAAAACGAGGGTTCTAGTGCGCCAGAATCATCTCCACGATCAGGGTTGTCAATCCCGATGGCTCTAAATGAGCACTAGAATGATAAATTTAGCCGCAAAACATCATCATGATCAACAACATAACATTAACACAGGCATGAACATGATCGACATCAAAAACTAACAACTAATATAACGAGAACATTCATAAGGAAACGAAATACGAATTGAAAGCAAGAAAGCAAGGATGTTTTAACTAGAAATTTAACTACATACTACAAACTAATATATCTAACATCTAAAATCTAGAAACTAAAGTTTAAACACTGAAAAGTAAAACAAAGACGAAGAAAAAATGAGGAATTGACGACCCGAACTTGCTATCTTCAACTCCTCAACCCGAATCATGTGTGTAATCGAAATGGGCAAGAACCGAGGGGTATCTGCATTTTCTGAACCTTCCTCCAAGTTCCAACACACGAATTATGAAGAAGCCAACGCATTTATATATATTTTCCCAAAATAACTGCTCAAATTACGGAAGCATCGATCGACGCGTGCCGAGCGTCGATCGATGCGTGTCAGGCTGCTCGGCGTGCGTGTCGACGTGTTGCGTCGATGGGTGCTTGCATGTGTGCATCGGCTGATGATATATAGATAGATGCTCACAAGGAGTTTCCAGGCATGTCCGTCGACCTAGCGTCGGCCGACGCGAGTAACTCTAGGCATCGACGCGGACAAATCAAGGGTGTCGGCGGGTGTCGACGTCGGCATCGATCGACGCTTCCCGGTAATCCTAGCACATTGCTCGTCCAATCTTTGTCGTCTCGATGCTGAAATAGAAAATTAAACATAATTAAACTATTACTTATAAAATAGAGAAGAAAAACATTAAATGATATAAGAAACGAAAAATACTAAAAAGAAGAGAAAAGAGAAGAATAGAAACCTAAAACCAAACAAAACACACAAAACGCAATGCAAAAACACACGAAAATCACATACAAATATGTACAGATCAGTTACCATACCGCTGAAGATGGATAGAGAGCTCCCAGACAAGAATAATGGTACCTTTAGCGATATCTTTATACCGTTAGTTACACCGTTAGGAAATGACTGAGAGTTTAACGATACACTTAATGATTACAAACCATTATCGTTACCATCGCCGTTAGAGAGCAACTAAGACGTTTACGATAGCTTTAGTGGTAACTCCTATAGCTAAGTCTTACCGTTACCTGCCCAGAAACACATTTTTACCCTAACTTGTGCTCCAAGACATGGGAAAACTATATAAACCCCCACTTAATCCATCCCAAAAAACACATATCTCCACCATAACCCTATTTTTGGTCTTTAGCCTCAAAAACAACACACTTTTACATCCCACAAAATAATAAAAGACCAAGATCAAAGATTCAAGAGTCATAAGTTCCAAGTTTTGATTTTTAGTTCGTGATTCGATTTTTGGCCAAGATCTACACGATTTCTCTGGAATAGCTTGAGGATTTACTACACTTCTTAGTTCAAATAAGTATTCTAAACTTTTCAATTGCTTTCTTAGTTTAATTCATGCAATTAGGTAGTTTCTTTTTATTATTGTTCTTGAGTTATTTTATGCTTCAAACTTTAGTTACTCTTAATCTTTGGATTCCTAATCTTTTAACTTAGTTTAGTTTTATTAATGTTTGGATATTGGAGATTTAATATTGATTATGCTTTTATGCTATTTAATTTGTTCAAGTTATTTTCTTATGAGCTTTGATTCCATTTATGTTTGTTTATGATAATTGCGTTTGTTCATGTTAGTTAAATTAGTTTTTAAACTCATTATTGTTATCTAGATACATGCTTCCTAGATTGATTACTTGGATTGAATTCGTGATATTAGTTTCTAGTTGATTAATTAGTTGAAGTTACTTAATTTCATTGATGTTTTTGCATTTTAGATTCTTAGGTAATCAAAACAAACAAAACCCCCAAATTGTACAAATTTTTGTGTTAATTTGTGATTAAACAAACATTTGAGATTCTGAATGCATGTTCCTTAAGATCGACTCGGTTTAACTTACCAACCTACATGCGAACTCGTACTCTTGAGAGCAAACTTTTGAATAATTGACAAATATTTATAAAAGTAGGAACACAAAAGTTCAAATTAGTGTTCTTGGTGGATCTAAACTGATGGGTCAAATAAATTATATTAATACAGCAAGCAAACTTGTAAAATAATTAGGGGCGCAAAATATCAATATGCTTTATGGAGGGGCGACCAAAGACCTTTTGACAATTTTTCCATAGCTACGCAATATTGGGGAATGGAGGTAAGTAACATACATTTTCACGAAGTTATAGCCAACACTGTTGATGGGGCAATAGATGGGTCTGACCTGATTTGGGCTAGACCTGGTCTGACCTGATTTGGGGTAGACCCGTGATTCGTGGCATGTGCTCCTAAGATCCCGGCTGGGGTCCCAACTGGGAGAAACTATAAGTATCTCAGCCCCAAGGTTGAGAGAGGTATATCATTCTCTTGAGCATTCCTTCTTTGATTTCTGGAAAAACACCTTAAACGCTTACTGACTCAAGCATCGGAGAGGTTTCCACCGGAAAACCACCGGTGGTCCTTTCTAACTTATGTTTGTGTGCAGATCAGGTGGGTGTTCAAGGCTCCAGGCATTGCCTTTTACGTCGGGCATATTTTTGGCTGAAACAATTGGCGCCGTCTGTGGGAAAGTGATCAAGCTAAGACGTGAGGGTTTCTTTTTGCTCCATGGCTTCAGACGGATTACGACGAAACTTGGTAGGGGATCTCGGCAGAACGCCCAGCTCCGCTATGCCATGGGGTATGCCGCGGTTAGCAGAAACGTCCGCGGCGAGGCCCGAGGGGGCAGAGCCATCAGCGACGGCAGGATCAGGCACCGTGCCACCCCTTTCCGGTGGAGCAACGCCTGCTGCTGGTGGGCTGTTCAATGATGTCCTTCTCAGACAGCTGTCTGAGCTCATCGGCAAAGCCGTGGAGAAGAAGTTTCCAGAGATGTCGACATTGCCGCCCAATGCAACGCCGACAAGAATTGCTCCGGCAGCGGAGACAGAGCCGCTACGTGCCTAGCGCACGGATCGGACTTCTCTTCCGGATAGGGAAGAGCATTTCTCTACGTCTGACAGCGAAACCTCAAGCCAGACCAATCCAGGTCTGGCTGAGCAGATGCAGAGCCTGCAAAAAGAAGTGCGGGAGTTTAAGAAGAAGATGGCGAGCACAAGCACTGTGCCGATACGACGAGGCACTCCGTTTACTGAAGAAGTCATGCGCGATGATGTGCCGGCTTCTTACAGATTGTTGGGATTTGAATACAATGGGACTACTGATCCGTGGGATCATTTGTGTCATTTTGAGATCGCGGTAGCTGTCCATAAGTTCTCAGATGCGGTCATGTGTCGGGTCTTCCCTATGACCTTTACCAAATCAACCCAGCTATGGTTTAGCCAACTGCCACCACGCTCTATCAGCAACTTCGATGAGTTCAGCTCGGCCTTCTTGCACCTGTTCACAAGCTGCAGGAAGTACCAAAAGATGCCATTAGAGCTGTTCAGCCTCAAACAAAATGAGAATGAGAGTCTGCGTGCCTATATTAACAGGTTTACAACGACAAAGATGGAAGTGCCTTCCGCATCCGAAGAACTTCTGGTGAATGCTATGGCGCAAGGCCTTAGACGAGGGGATTTTTTTCAATCATTAGTCGTAAAGCCTGCTCTGAAATTTGGAGAGCTCTTGGAGAGAGCTGAAAAATATATTCACTTGGAAGAGGCCTTGAAGATCAAGGATGAAGGGGAAAAGAAAAGAGAGAGATATGATCGAGAGGATAGGGCTGTGATAAAAAAGCCCAGAACAGATCTGTCAGTAGGGAGACCTCGTTTTGATAAATATACTCCCCTGGAAACACCACAAGGCAAGATTTTGCAGGCGATAGAAAGGCATCCAGATCTGAAATGGCCTAAAACTTATGCGCAGAAGCCCAGGAAGGAAAGATCTGATCGATTTTTCCGTTTCCATAACGAATATGGACATGATACTGACCAATGCACTCATCTGAAAGATGAGCTTGAGAGAATGGTCCAAGCAGGGCACCAAAAGGAATATGTTCGCATGAGGAGAGATGAAGTCAGATCTGGTCGCAGTGGATTTGATCGGTTTCAACAGGGCAAGAAAGACCATGACAGAGGTCGTTTTGATGGAAGACGGACTGATCAGGCCCAGGCCATCCAAGGAGAAATCCAAATGATAACTGGCGGAGAGCTGGAAGATCATTCTAAGCAGACGCAGCATAGCTACGTTAAAGCTGCAAAGGATTTGGTTCGGAAATCGTGTGAAGTGGGACAAATGGCCTCCACCCCGAATATTTATTTTGGGTCAGAAGATGATGATGGCATTCTGGCCCCTCACATGGATGCTTTGGTTATAATAGCAACCATCGCCAATTATAATGTGTGGCGAATTTTCGTGGACACTGGAAGTTTTGCCGATATTCTATTTTATGATTGCTTTCTAAAATTAAAGTTGGATGTCGAAATGGAGGAGGTTACTACCTCTTTGGTTGGGTTTGCATGGGGAGCCCTGAAGCCTTTAGGAGCGGTCAGGCTCCTGGTGACATTAGGTGAGGAGCCGTATAGGGTCACTAGAATGGTGCATTTTTTGGTGGTAGACGCCCCATCTTCTTATAATGTGATGTTGGTCCGGCCATCTTTAAGCCAGTTCCAGGCCTTTATATCGGTTTTCCACATGAAAACGAAATTTCCGGAAGAAGATGGGACTGGCGAGGTAAGGGGTGATCAGTATGCGTCACGGCAGACATATGTTGAATGTGTCAAAATGAACACTGAAGAGGAAAGAAAGAACAAGAGGGCTCGGGTGGAGCAGCCACGGATAGACCTGACGCAAAGAGAAGAAGGGCTGATGTTAGTGGAGGTGGTCCCGGGGGACGAAAGCCGAGTCATTCGCGTAGGCACGACTCTCATCCCGGAGGTCTTCACAGACCTGGTTTCTTTGTTAAGAGAAAGTGCGGATATTTTCGCTTGGTCCCCCCAAGATCTGGTAGGGATCAACCCAGAGTTCACCGAACATCGCCTTAATATCAGTCCGGGGGTGAAACCGGTCAAACAGAAGAAGCGCAATTTTGGGCCTGAAAAGGAGGCCATCATAGAGGCAGAGGTAGATAAGCTCTTGAAGGCTTGGCATATCCAGGAGATACAATTTCCAGAATGGCTTTCCAATGCAGTTCTGGTCCCAAAGACAGATGATTGGCGGATGTGTATAGATTTCCGTGATCTTAACCGCGCCTGTCCGAAAGACCACTACCCCTTGCCAAGGATTGACCAGCTCGTCGATTCCACCTATGGCTGTGAGCTCCTGAGCATGATGGATGCCTTGCAAGGATATCACCAGATCAGGTTAGCGAAAGAAGATTAGAAGCGTGTCAGCTTTATAACCCCGAAAGGGACATATTGCTATGTGGTTATGCCTTTTGGGCTTAAGAACGCGGGTGCTACATACCAGCGATTGGTAGATAAATGTTCAGGGGCCAGCTCAGCCGGAATATGGAGGTTTATGTGAACGATATGATAGTCAAGAGCATGAAAGCAACGTTGCATGTGGGTGACCTGAGGGAGACCTTTGATACCTTGAGAAAATACAGGATGAAGCTCAGCCCCAAGAAGTCCATGTTTGGGGTAAGAGATGGAAAATTTCTGGGATATATGGTGACAGAGAAGGGTATCGAGGCAAATCCCAAGAAGTTCAGAGCGATTATGGAGATGCAGGCGCCTAGAAACTTGAAAGAAATGCAATGCTTAGCGGGACGGATCAACGTCTTGAGTCGGTTTGTCTCGCGCTCGGCTGAGAAGAGCTTGCCATTTTTTTAGGCCTTCCGCAAGAAAGCAAAATTCCAATGGAATAATGAGTGTGAGGAAGCATTCAGATTGTTGAAGGAGCACTTGGCCGGCATGACCTTGCTCACGAAACCCATTCAAGGAGAGCCCCTAATCTTGTACTTATCTGTAGGACAACAAGCAGTCAGCTCTGTCTTGAATAAGTTTCAGTCTTGATATCTCTTTGAAACCGCTGTGTGTAGTCGACTTTGAAAATGAAGTTAAGGCACATATAAAACTCTATTCCGGCCATATCCATATATTTTATAGCCAAATAATCCATGCCTATATCCATGAGTGTTTTTGAAGACGACCCTACAACCCATTAAAAGCGTGGGGTAGGAGTTCGTATTTTTATTGGTTATTTGAGTCTTGGAAATTTTTATTAGGAATTTATTATTTTGTAAGTAAAGACTACCATCCGAAAGAAAAAATAAAATAAAAGGAAAATAAAATGACCCCATAAAAAAGAATAAACGTGGGGAAAAAATAAAAAAATATAATAAGAAAGGATGGTGAGTCTTGTGTTAGTAATTGTCTACACGCTTATAAAGGCTTCTGTTTAATTTTATTTTGAAGCCTATTGTTTAAAGGCAAGATTTGTGTAATTGTAAGAAGCACATTATAAGCTTCAATTGTTTTTAAGTGATTTGAGCTTACAGTCGGTTTACGGTTTGCGAGTTGGGAGATAGCCTAATTTAAAGGCTACGTAATGAGTGTTAAGTGAGGTTTTTCTTTTGTACGAGGTGGAGCTATTGCTTCGTGTTTAGGTTAGGTTGAGTGAGTTATTGATTATATATTCCATACCCGTCCAAAGAGCCTTACATTATAACCCGCGAAGACCTTTTCTGATTCTTAGTAGTGACAGCACATTTAATTTGCGATTGAAAAGAGATTGATTTTCTGTGCTTATTTATTGTGCATGTATTTATATGATTTGAGTGTATACACGTCCTATGCAGCAACTGCTTGAGTGCTTTGAGTGATCACCCCTATATATTTCCCTTTGAGAGGATGCATGAATATTGTTTTTGAAGCGATAATGTAATAAGGGTGGGGTGCTTGACGTTGCGTTGCTTGTATCTATATTTTCAAAATTATGTATGTAGCATAGCACGACTCTTGCTTGAACTTATTTTCATTCTATTTATACTTTGAATTTATTGTTTGTTCGAGGACGAACAAACCAATTAAGCGTGGGGTAGTTGATTAACGTGGATTTGTCCTTATTTTATTAGCTTTTTGGTTCATTTTTCTATTTGTTTTTGGTATAAGTTGGATGATTTAAGCGTAATTCTGTACTTTTATAGTTCCAGCTTATTTTACCATATTTTAATCGTAATTGATGCAAATAGGTGATATTTCATTATTTTTCATCTTACAACTAAGTAACTGGAAGAGTTCAGCGCGTAGTAGATGAAGTTCGATGTTCAAGAATAGGAGAACGAGCTTTCCGGTGAACGAGTAGCAAAATGATCGAGAAAAGGAGACAGACGCTCTGTCTTGTCGATCGACACGAGCGTCGATGCTCCGTCGATGCGAACCATGATCTGCGATGATCGACGCGGAGCCGACGCACTACCGACACAACATTCGGAAGCGTCGATTGAAGAGGCGTCGGTCGATGCAAGGTCGACGCAACTCTCTGAGGCGTCGATCCAAGCACGCGTCAGTCGACGCACCCGCCCAGCTATTGCGCACACCCAGACCGCATCGACGCCGAGACCCAGCCTGCGTCGGTCGATGCAGCATCGATGCGACGGCCAAGTTTTGCGATTTTAGGGTTTCGGGCGCGCCAAGACTTGTTATATCTATAAATATCCTCCATATTTCTGTTTTTCAGAGAAGTTACAATCTCCTAGGGTATTTTAGCTTATAATAAACATAATTCCACATCTCATAATGAGATTTGAAGACGGAGATCAAGGATCGAAGAACAACGCGTCCAAAACATCGAATTCGCATTTGGGATTCAATCTTCACCCAAGATCGACGTGCAACTCCGGAATAGCTGGAGCTTTTCATTGCTTTTATTAGTTACAATAAGTACTCTAAACTCTTAGTTAATTTCGTAGTTGATTTCTTAGTTAATTCTAGTTTTAATAATTAGTTTAATCGTTTCTTGCTTGGAAATTCGATATTGGAAATTGGATTACTTTAGTTCATTTATGTGATTGATTAATGTTAGTTGCTCGTTCTTAGATTCAAATGATACATTGTTTAGTGGTAATTTCTTATAATTATGTTCTTAGATTCGTTAATTAGGTTTAATTCATGGTTGCGTTTTATTGATAATTTCTTATGTTCATGCTCTTAGATTCGTTAATTAGGTTTAATTCATGGTTGCGTTTTATTGATAATTTAATTATTGCTCGTAGTTGATAATAGAGTTTAGAATACTTAGTTTAATTATCCTTAGTTTAATTATTGCTTTAGCTGTAATGATCAATTCAAAATCTTTTAAAACCCCAAATGTACATGTATTTTATTTTAGTTCGTAAATTGAGAAAAACATCCGAAAGACCGAATAGTTGTTTCCTCGAGAGATACGACTCGAGACAAACTCATCACCCTACAAGTTCCTCGTACTGTTGCGAGCAAACTTAAGTGTTTTAATTTAAAAACTTAAGTTTGGTTCAAAATTTTGGCGCCGTTGCCGGGGAAGCAAAGAGTATGACTTTAAAAATGTTTTTCGTTTTACTTTCATTTTGAGCTATTACCTTCTTTTTATTTTTATTTTCGCACTTGGTCTTTTCCATTTGGTACGTTGATGTATTGTTGAGTTTATGCAAGGAATGCGATCACTTCAACGCGAAATTGCACCTTTCATTGACAACATCCACCGTTCAAATCCACCAAGACCAAAACCCATTTTTATTCCTGAGAACGATTCGTCAGCAGCAACTTATTTTATTTGCGACCAAGTTCCCAACACGATGTTAGGAGCACATTCGATTCAAAACAGCGATTCGCCACCAAGATCACCTCCACACCCAATTCGAAATGGTTATGGGAGTGAGCCAATCGTGTTGCAAGGACAACCACTACCGCGAGCTTATTGGGCCAATTATCAGCAAAACATGGAGAATGCGAGACAAGATGCGGGGAGAAACGAAGGAGTCAACCAGCAGCACAACGTGATCAATCACCAACCCAACATGGCGAATATGAGGCCAAACAAAGAGATAAACAACAACGTTATTCGCCAACACAACATCGAGAACGTGGCAATTAGGAATGAAGATTTTCTGCAGCATAATACGTATGCTAATAATCAAAGGCACGTGAATGATTGGTTGGCGAATCAAGATCATGATTACGAGCAAAACAATTTCAGAAGAAGATTCAAGCGCGAGAACCATTACGCATATGACGACCACTACGAGAGAGCTAATGACCGAGTTAGGGAACCAAGGGGAGATCGAGCACCTAGACAGCGCGATTTGGCGCGACCAAAGGTTGTACCTTTTAGGTCAGCAATTATGCTCGGACCAACCGCAAGGGAAGTGGAGTTCAAACCGCACCAACTTAACTTACTCCCGACTTTTCACGGAGGTGCTCATGAAGATCCCTTGGCATTTTTGAACTATTTTTTTAATGAGGTTAGAAGATTTGTGGTTGATGGCCTTAACCAAGAGGAAGTACAAATGATGTGTTTCCCGTACAGCATGAAGGACAGGGCTAAGTCATGGCTACTATCCCTAGAGCCTGGCTCGTTGACTGACTGGGATATGATCAGCGAGAAGTTTTTAAACCAGTACTATTCGGCCCAAACTACGGGGCATCTTCAGAGGCAAATTACCACCTTTGAAGAGTTGGACGGAGAGCTATTCCATGAAACGTGGGAGCGTTACAAGACGCTTTTACAAGCTTGCCCCCACCACAACTATTCTCCGGAGATGACCAACCAATTTTTCTTCGATGGATTATTGGACAATGGGAAATGAGAAGTAAAGATAGCGGCAGAAGGAGATTTCGGAGATTTGACAGCCACCGAGGTGAGATGGGTGTTGGAGAAGCAAAGCGAGAAATTTAGACAAACCAACTCCCGGCCTCATAAATTGAAGGTCAATGAGATTTACATTCCCGATCCTGATTTAGATGACGGAAAGTTAGTCAAAACAATATGTGAGGAGATATTTGATGAGAAATTAGCTGCTTGGAAGGCCGAGCGAGCGAGCAAGGCCGCTTCTCAGAAGATGGCCGCACCATGTAACCATTACGAATCCCCTCAGCATTTAGCAAACGAGTGTCCAAACAACATAGTGCAGCAAGAAGACGTTAACTTAATTCAGAATTATTCGAACCAAGAGAAGTACACTCCGCAACGTGATAATCCTCTTTTCAAGTAGGGCCCAGGGAACCCAAATCATATGCCACCTGATCCGCAATATCCTCCACCACAATATGCTCAAGAACCACTGCCACCTACACAAAATAATACGCAAGGACAGGTGCCTACGACATTTCAGTCAACGGATCAGCTATTGGTTTGGCAGCAGAATCAAGTGGCCGAGACTCTTAAAAATCGAGATGGACTCGCTGAGGTTAAAAATGAAATCAATGACATGAAGAGGGCTATATCTGAGAATAAAGCTGGGCAGAGGAAACTTGAAGTAGTAATAGGCCAATTATCAACTCAGTTAGCCAAACTCTCAGACGAAAAAGGTAAACTTCCAAGCCAAGCAGAACAGGCATCGGCAGTTCATGTCCTTCGTAGTGGAAAGAAGATTGATAACAACATAGTGGACCAAGAAGATGAAGTCGAGGATAAAACACCAAATCTTGGAAAGGGAGATAATTCTAACCCAGTGGATCAGTTGCATAAATCATCTAATCGATATGTTCCTAGATCCATGCAAGGGTGACTCAAAATAACTCACATGGCAATGATGACATTCTTAAACAATCACCACCGAAGCAATTGGCGACACCAATTAAAGATGTTGTTCCTTTTCCAAGCCGGTTGCGTCCAGCGAAAGAGAACAAGAGGTTCATGGAGCTATATAACCTCTTGAAGAATGTTAATATCAACCTACCACTTTTGGAGGTAATCAAGACAATGCCTGCCTATGTTAAATTTTTCTAGGAACTTGCTTCGAAAGAGAGACGCTTAGTGATGGATTAATACGTAACATTGCCGGAAGAAGTTAGCGCAATATTAATGAAGCCATTGCCACCCAGGGAACACGATCCTTGAAGTTTTTGTATCACCATTTCGTTGGCTAATGGACAAAAAGCAGTAGGAATGTTAGATCTCGGAGCAGGAATTAATTTTATGCCTTATTCACTCTATAGAGAATTTGATCTTGGGCCACTGAAATCGACTACGATGCGACTACAATTGGCCGATCGCTCAACCCGACGACCCTTGAGAATAGTTGAGGATGTTTTAGTACAAGTTGGAGAGCTCGTAATTCCGGTTGATTTTGTGGTTCTGTCCATGACTTCGCCTGACCTGATTGTCAGCTTAAGCCAGGATTGGCTAAGGACGGCTGTCTATGATTTTGTTTGACCTGATTAACAGTGTTCGAGCTAGGAGTGGTTTAAAATGGGTGACAATCCAAACAATCTTTCTTGTTTGAACAGGTTATACCAGGACTAATTAAATCATGCAGACATGCATCAATGACTGATTTGATTGTCAGAACAAATACAAGAAAAACTAGCCTTGGTTGATGAACCACAAATTTTGATCAAGGACAGAGACCTTATGAGGTAAGTCCCACGACCCAGGATGAGCTGGCATTTGAAAACATGATTTGCATAATAAGTACGATATAAAAACGATCAAAAGTTCCTGGTAAAATAAAGATAGCATGAACAAAAGGCCAAGAATGGTCCACAATAAAAGTAACTTCTTTAGAACAGATTGCTCCCACCTTCTACGAAGGTTGGCAATTTTGATTACAAAATTGCAGGAAACAAAAAGGAAATATGAATGCAGGTTTTCATCTGAGAGGAGATCTCCGGTCTGAGGCCAGAGCCCGGCGAACGCGCCAAATCTCATGCTCGGTGTCATGCAGGCGACGACAGTACTTGTCAAACCGTTCGACAAGCGCGTGAGCTTCGCCGGCGGCGACGGTCAGGCGGTTCACTGACTTGGTCAAGTCAACCCTCTCCTCTTGCAGTTGTCAGTTTAGCTGGCGGAGCTCAGCCCACTCCTTCTTTTAAAATCGCTTCTTCTGCCTCTTTCTCTACAAAAGGCAGTAGAGGTAGCCGATTTTCTCCTTGAGCGCGGTCAGCTTATCAGACAGTTTAAATTTCTCAACGACCAGAGAAATGTTCTATCGCCTCACTGTGTTGATTTCTTCGAGAAGGGGAGAAGAAGCCATTGCAGAAAATTAAAAAGAAAATAATGGAAGCATGTACATATTTAAGGGGACAAAAGCGCGTGCAAAAGGAATCAAAAGGTACTAGGGTTTCCGGAAAATCAGGAAACCCTAGAAGATCAGAGGTCGCAACACGACAAAACAGATATTATCATTAAAATTTAAAATTCAGTACAGCTTCAAAGAAAGATAAAAACCAGACCAGCCACACAAGCTAACAACAGGTCTGGTCTAAAGGAAAGCATTCACATAAACCTAAGGCACGACCTCTAGCTCAGCATCTAACTCAGCTGCCAATTGGTCCACTGCCCCTTCATTCAGAGCACCAGGCAAAGCTCCTCCGGGCAGCTCACCCAGACCTACAAAGGTTGGGGAGGGTGTAGACATAAGAGGATCGGCAACGGTCATAGTCAGGTCTTGTTGAGACCCTGGGAGCTCGGTGGATTTGAGGAAGGAAAAGACGTGCGAATTCAGGTGCCTCAGCGGTATGAAGATGATCCAACTCTGGAACATACGAGAAGTAGGTGGGCTCGAGAGGGTTCTTCAGGGGTAGACTTCGTTCAAAGGGAACCTCAGGGTTTGCTTGGGCCTATTTGGCCTGCTCACCAAGTCCAAGATGATAATACGTCACCGCCTCAGGAAAGAGGAGAGTGAGAAGCTCCTTGGAGCCAAGGAAGGCCTCCTGGGTTTTCTACCTTACTACCTAAACCAGCCTTAAACCCTCTTCTGAGTTTAAAAACTCAGTCTTCCATTCCTCTTTCGCCCAGGCTAATGCCTCGTCTGCCAGGCTCCTGGCCTCCACCAAAGCTTCATCTCTCGCTTTAGACCTGGCCATCTCTATCATTTTATCTCGGGCTCTATTTGCTCCTTTTAACTCCTCTTCAAGATCAGCTAGCTTCGCCCTCTGCTTTTTTAACTCCACGCCCCTTTCCTTGGCTAGAGTCTTGATACGCTCGTTCTTCGCAGCTAGTTCCTTGTTTTCCTTGATCACGTCAAATTGAATCATGGACCTAGTTGCGCGGGTAGCCAAGAGAGCCTTTTTGGCTTCAGCCTAATTATCAAGCAAAGACTTAAAACTAAAGCAAAGTGGATAAAACAAAAATAAAAGGAGGAAACATTTACCCTAACCTCATCTGACACTAGGACTCCAGTAGTTCCCGGTCATTCAGCTTTTCCAGGACAGCCAGGTCTGCCGGCAGTGATTGCCTCCGCATATACTGGAGGGCTGTCTCCCCTGAACAATTCAGGATGGAATTAATGGGGGCTAGCCCACTGCGAGTGATAGGGGGTACAGCTGGTACAACTACGCTACTCCGAGTAGTACGAGGTCGTTTGGACAAAGGAAGCGTGTCTTCCTCAGAACTAGGAGAAGGACCTCTGGGTATGGCAGAAGCTGGCCTTGACCTAGTGGGGCTAGAACTCAGAACTGGGATAGGTCGGGGTCCCAGCTCTTGGAGAGCCGAGGATGAGCCCGTGACGGGAGCAGATCACTCAGGGGCGTCTTCTCCCCCTTTCTTTGACGCAGCCTCAAACATCGTTCGCATCATCTTTTCTAAAAATAAGAAGTAGAAAGGTGAGATATAAGAACTCAAAACTTAAGTGGATGAAACTAAAATAACAAAAAATTTTACCAATCTCGGTGGGCAAAGGACTTGTCTCCACCTCTTTCTCGTTAAAAAGGTCCAAAACAAAAGGTTGAAGGAGCTCAGAAACGTTAACATGCTTCTCTTTAAGGGTAGATATTACCTTTTGGATATAGTGGGATCTATCTGTTGCGGAAAGGGGAGGATAGGAAGGCATTTTCTCTATGGGTTTAGGATCAAAACCCCAATCCTTATCGCAGTGGGTGAAGAAAAATTTATTTCTCCAATCTTTGTTGGAGGTAGGCAACTTGAGAAGGAAATGGACCCCAGGTCTAGCCTTAAGGTAGAAACAGCTCGGGAAAGAACTCTTCGCTTGGAAGAGCTGAAAGGAAGTACGAGCTGTCGGAGCCAGACTTGCGTAGCGCATGGCTAGATTGTAACAGACCCTGATTTGAAAGGAATTAGGAGTGAATTGAAAGATAGGGATCCGGTTTATGTTAGCTATCTCTAGAATTTGAGGGCTTACGGGTAAATGCAGGCCCGCTTGGAATTGATCAATATAAAAAGGTAACCAACCGGCCGGAGCCTGGCAAGATAGGATATTCGCCAGAGGGCAGTGAAGATCGTAGGGATCAGAGATTTTATACTTACAGCGGATCTTTTCCACTGTCCGTTCGATAAGGATGGAGGGGATTCTGGGGTGGTCAGGTATCACCGGAGGGTACTCTAGGCCATCGGAGGAGGAAGAGACGGCCATCGTGGCCGTGGAGGAAGACAAAGAAGAAGAATAAATTACCGCTGCCGCCGGAGAGTCAGACGTCGAAGATGAGGAAACCTCCATCGCCTCCGATGCGGTCGGCGGCAGGGAAAAGGAAACTTCCCTCGTCGGAGAGGTGGTATAGGGAGGGGACCCTAGAGGAAGGTGATGCCATTACTGGAAAAATAAAAGAGCAAGGACTGAAAAGGTACCTGATTTACAGGATTTTCGTCGGAGGGGATAAACTGAGGATGATTTCAAGTCTGGAAGCCCACCGTAAAGATCAGAGAGAAAACAGAGAAAATCGAGAAAAGTTTTGAAAATAAAAATGTGAAAGTGAGAGAAAATAAAAGGCCAGAGGGAATAAAATAAAGTAAGATAAATTTAAAAAGCGGAAATCGATAAAGGCGGGATTTGATGGGATCCTCGCATTTAATGTTGATAGAGGAATAGTACTCTAAGTGGTGAGCTAGAGCGTCAACCGTCCTAGAGTAGGGCTAACGTGGCAGTACTTGGGAAAACGTGGAAATATGGTAACTGCTTTGGAAAACAAACCGACACCACTAGCGCCAATAATTAAGCCTGGCTATCAGGCGGATTTCTCGGGGTCCGTGCAAAGTACGAGGAGTAATAAACATGTGGGACCTCATTTATTGGGGAGACCCCTGGGATATAACAGCTCTACCCCAACACTTGTAGGGGGAGGAGTTGATGGGGCAGTAGATGGGTCTGACCTGATTTGGGGTAGACCTGATCTGAAGTAACGGGAATAAAAAGGACACAATAAGATTAGCTTGGTCTAAACGAAGGTCTGGATAGGCCTCGAGAAAGAGCTGGTTTTAGAGGAGAATAGTTACGGCTCGTGATTCCTCCTGATCTAATCTTTACAGGGAAAAGTTCTACAGACAGAACTGAGGTGACATAGAGGAAAGGAAGAGCTGGAATTGGGTCAGACCTGATTAAGAGATATGGTGAGAACGGCCTGGTCTCAAAGGAAGATCTGACTAGGGCCTCTTGGGAAAACAGGACATCAAGAAAAGATCGGTACAACTCTTGATCTCTCCTGAGCTGATAAAAGAACTCTATCAGAAAAGACTTGACTAGAGTTAAGTCTTTTCTGATACTGAGGTGATATAGAGGAAAGAAAAAAGGAAGACCTGTAACAGGGAAGACTTATTTTCTGGATTCCCAGTAAAGAGGCAAGTGGGACCACTTGTCAGAATTAGTTGCGTAACGGCCCGTGATTCGTGGCATGTACTCCTAAGATCCCGGCTGGGGTCCCCACTGGGAGAAACCATAAGTATCTCAGTCCCAAGGCTGAGAGAGGTATATCATTCTCTTGAGCATTCCTTCTTTGATTTCTGGAAAAACACCTCAAACACTTACTGACTTAAGCATCGGAGAGGTTTCCAACGGAAAACCACTGGTGGTCCTTTCTAACTTGTGTTTGTGTGCATATCAGGTGGGCGTTCAAGGCTCCAGGCGTTGCCTTTTACGTCGGGCATATTTTGGGCTAAAAAAACTGTCACAAGTTCAACTGGATTGAAGTTTCAAGTGCAATCTATTCATGATTGTATTTTGTTCATGGTGAACAATAGTGATACGTTCATCAACCTTTCAGGTGGTTACGATACATTGAATGCAATATTCAATATTAGGTCATGGGTAGAGTGGAACATTCATACCAAACCTATTGGTTTGTTGAATCTCAATAATTTCTTTGATTGTTTACTTAATTTTCTAGATCAAGGTATAGAGAAGATTCTATCTCTCGGCCAGCGAGAGAAATACTTATATCCGCCGATACAGTTGGTGAGTTAATCATAAAGTTCCATGTATATACACTTGTTCGAGATCTCAAGTTTGTCAATCACAGACTATCCGTGTCACTAAAAGAAGTGTGGACTCTTTAGATCTTTTATTATGACTTATCATCCTAGTTAGGGATGGCGGAATTACGAAGTTACATACTCTCAAGATGTATCCCCTCTTTA
Organism: Phtheirospermum japonicum; assembly: GCA_014905375.1. NCBI lineage: Eukaryota > Viridiplantae > Streptophyta > Magnoliopsida > Lamiales > Orobanchaceae > Phtheirospermum > Phtheirospermum japonicum. The sequence continues at coordinate 647,026 of BMAC01000452.1, read as the reverse complement.
TAGGTTCAATATATACTTTTATTGGAAAAAATTTGCTCTAGCTAGTTTCAATATTTTCACATCAATTGTACTGTACTTTTTCTTAAGTAATAATAATAATATCATATTTCCTTCATGCAAAATAAGTCTCAGTCTTTCAGGACTATATTGACAGTGATATATGCTTTTTCGAGAACATTTTATGTTCATCTCGATATGATCTCATATGATTTCTCCATGTGATATATCTCTTTTATCAGCGTGAGATTTATTGAGTAATTTCATTCTTTTTTATCTAGTGATAGATTCTGGTACCACTTGCTCAATTTTATCCATTAATGCTCAATAAATATTCACAAGTCCAAATATCATCTTGCAATTTTTTTCAAAAGGTGGGATATAAAATATTAAAAGTTTGATAATAACATATTTTAAAAAATGGGTTATTATCTCATATATCATATTGGTTTCAAATCGAAGCTCTCATATAACAGAATAATATGAAGTCAAGAAAGAAAATAATTTTAACATTGCATGCTTCGTATATTCAAAGAAAAATTAGGTTCGTTCTTTATTGAATATAAATAGTAGTTTATTATATTGTAGAATATATTACCTTTTTATCTCTTTGTTTTCTCTTTCTTCACATGACACATGCAGACATAACAATTTAATTTTATTTCTTTTTCATTCTATGTTTCCCCTTTCTTTGGTTGATCATTATTTACATGACTCTGTCCTAATATCATCTCTCTCTCTCTCTCTCTCTCTATCTATCTATCTATCTCTCTCTCTCTCCTTCTTCTTCTTCTTCTATGTATACATTCACATATAGTTTCTTATTCATCACACTGTGCAATGGTGAGCGGCGACAAAGATGAGGATTTGGCTTGCCATTTTTAGTTGTGGACAACGGTGGTGTTGCGCATACTACAAATGTTGTGTCCAAGAAGATAACTCATGGAAGAAGGAGATAAAGAAAGATATATGTTTTAATTTTCAAAACGAGTTTTGTTGATCTACGATAAGGTCTCATCTATATGATAAATATTTATTAAGTAGCTTTCACCTTTCTTATGTGTATATATAAATGTTATTTACGAGATTATGAATTTGATGCATTGTTTTACGTAGTAGAATGAACATGCAGATTGTGAAAGAAAATGCTAGTTATTGAATATGATTCATAATAAATTCATTTATGACGCAAAGGATCATCCATATGATGCAATTAAAGAGCATACTTTCTTCATATTACTCACACGGCTATGATCAAGGATTTCTTAGCGCTCTAAGAATCGTCTCCGCAATAGTACGAAGTCGATTGTAGATGCGGTAAGTTGTTCTGAGTCGTGTCTCTCGAGGATGGATGTGATCGGCTTTCGGTTTCTCAGTTGTTCTTATCCTCGGTTTTGCTTAAACTAATTTAACCTAAGAAAGCGATAGTCATTGTTCGATTTTTATAACTAAGATTTAAATTGAAACTTAAGATTTAAAAATATTAAATACTTTTAAAGGAAATTAAAGCTTATAATAAAAACGATCAATCTAAACTAATTAGCTATTAAAATTTAACTATTTGAAATTAGGAAAATGGAGGGAAAATTAAAGTCAACTTATTTGAATAAGTCAACAAAAGTACTTAACATTAATTAAGGGTTTAAAAAGGAAGATCTTAATAAACTTTTACAAACTTAGAAATTGATTACAACTTAATAACTTAAAAGCATAAGTTCYTKAYRTAGAAAYCTATAAAATGAAATTGAAAGTTTGATGATCAAAAGAACCATAAACTATGATTCAAAACACAACACAATATTAAGAAGGGATAACATGAAAATAAAACTAGATTATAGAAAGATATTACCAAATGTATGATTCCACAAAATCTTGAAGGAGAAAAGCTTGAAAGTTGAATGATTCTTCACAAAGGAAACTTAAAACAAAGCTTGAACATTAAACAACTAAGATCTAAGCTTAACTAATCTATAACTAATTACTAGAATTTATAGGAATTAAAATGAGCAAAATATGAAAAGGGAAATATTTCTCTGGTTTGGAATAGCTTCCTTGGGGAAGAAAGCCACAGGAGCAAGTTGTCCTCGTTGAAATGACGTCTGATTACTTAATACTTCAAAAATCCTACTTTTTAGTCGATCGACTGAAAAAGCAGTCGATCGACTGGCAGTCGATCGATCATGTCGGCAGTCGATCGACTGCGTTGTCAAAACGGACTGAAGCACTGGAATTCGGTCGATCTTCGGAGGACCCAGTCGATCGACAGCAGTCGATCGACCAAGTAGGCAGTCGATCGACTGCATTGTCCAAAATGCAAAAAGTCGCTGGAATACAGTCGATTTTTGGGGTTCAGTCGATCGACCATATAGTCAGTCGATCGACTGAACATCCAGTCGGCCGACTGGATTCCAGCGCCCGGCTCGATTTCTCGTTCTTTTCGCGTCCGCCGATTTATCGAACCTCGTTCGTTGCACTTCCTTGCTTTGTCCGTCCATTC
>BMAC01000452.1:632245-644507 GCA_014905375.1 Phtheirospermum japonicum | reverse complement strand
GAAGCTAAAACCGAACGGGAATCTCAACAAGTTAAACCACCTAAATCCACTAAATTCGATCGAAAATCTAAACATCCTAACAAATCATCAAAACCGCGTCACTTCGCCAAGGGTCCAAGCAACAATAAAGCACACACGTTTCTCAAACTAACACAAGCAAGCACACGACAAAATTAAAAACCTAGGACGAACTCTAACCACCCCACACTTAAAACCTAGCAATGTCCCCATTGCGTCATTAAGCTAATAAAAGCGGTAAAAAGGTGTAGAGTAAAGAGAACGCCCCTATGTCCGAGCTTGTGTCGTCGTGATTGTGCAAAAGTCATCGCCGGGAACCGAGTCAAGCAAACAAGATATCTACATGGTAAGGCAAGGTGGAAAATTTGCACAAAAACGAACCTATTTACAAAGACGAAAATATTTTTGAGTTTTTGAATTTTCTATTTGTTTGGATTATTATTATTATTATTATTATTATTATTATTATTATTATTATTATTATTATTATTATTATTATTATTATTATTATTATTACTATTATTTTAATTTGTTTTGCATTTTGAGAATAAAAGCGAAGATTAGGGTTCGTTGGGAAGTCGGTCGACTGCCCTGGTCGGTCGATCGACCGATCGATCATGTCGGCAGTCGATCGACTGCGTTGTCAAAATGGCCTGAAGCCCTGGAATTCGGTCGATCTTCGAAGGACCCAGTCGATCGACAGCAGTCGATCGGCCAAGTAGGCAGTCGATCAACTGCATTGTCCAAAATGCAAAAAGTCGCTGGAATACAGTCGATTTTTAGGGTTCAGTCGATCGACCATATAGTCAGTCGATCGACTGAACATCCAGTCGGCCGACTGGATTCCAGCGCCCCGCTCAATTTCTCGTTCTTTTCGCGTCCGCCGGTTTATCGAACCTCGTTCGTTGCACTTCCTTGCTTTGTCCGTCCATTCCCGAGTCGAGTATCAACGATCCCAAACGAGCGTGGGCCCCGCTTGGACGTCCTACGGCCAAGAAAAAGGGAAAAGTGAAAAATTATGAAAATTACTAATAAAACGTACAAAAACTAAGAAAATCTAGAAATACGAAAAATGGCCAAATCGACTCCTAAAGCAACAAAAAGCAAGCGAAAAATAGGCAACGTGAAACAAAAACGGTAGCAAAAATATGTACAAAAAGATGCAAATCAACCACCCCACACTTAGAACGGTTGCTTGTCCTCAAGCAAAACTAACGTATATTTACAAAACTACCTTCGACAAACCCTAGGGTAATGCACAAAAATAATTCGAGACATCGTATGCTACGTTGTTTGTTAGCTTTGGCTAAAAGGACGACAATGTGATTTGCTAAGGAAATTTATATCGACTTCCGAAACCTAAAAGGACTTAAACAATCCAACAAGTCGGTCTCCCCGTCCCTGCCCCGGCTAAGGTCTATCCACGCTCGAACAGTTAATCGACTCCTGACTAACCAAGATCATCAACACCTCTCTTTACAAAAGTATACTAAAAATCGAAACAAATGGAAAAACGTGCTACACAATAACTTAAAGGATTTATAACGTATCCTTGTTTATTCATCTCTTTTCGTATTTTTCTTTTTTTTTTTACTTTTTTTTTCAAGTTTTTTTTAACGGTACCGTAGACGTTAGGTACTTGAATAAATAAATGAAAATACGAAGCTATCAACGACTCCAATCGTTCGTTGCTGCTCGCAACTTAAATTTTTCTTGATCGAGCACGTGGAGCAATTGATGACTCCAATTTACAAARAAAAACCAATAGAGAGTGTTTAATGACGAGGGCTAGTCGAGGCACTAGTTCCAAACGAGCACAAGGATAGCACGAAGCTAAAACCGAACGGTAATCTCAACAAGTTAAACCACCTAAATCCACTAAATTCGATCGAAAATCTAAACATCCTAACAATTCATCAAAACCGCGTCACTTCGCCAAGGGTCTAAGCAACAATAGCACACACGTTTCTCAAACTAACACAAGCAAGCATACGAAAAAATTAAAAACTTAGGACGAACTCTAACCACCCCACACTTAAAACCTAGCAATGTCCCCATTGCGTCTTTAAGCTAATAAAAGCAGTAAAAAGGTGTAGAGAAAAGAGAACGCCCCTATGTCCGAGCTTGTGTCGTCGTGATTGTGCAAAAGTCGTCGCCGGGAGCCGAGTCAAGCAACAAGCTATCTACAAGGTAAGGTAAGGTAGAGAATTTGCACAAAAACAACCTATTTACAAAGACGAAAATATTTTTGAGTTTTTGAAATTTCTATTTTGTTTGGATTTATTATTATTATTATTATTATTATTTTAATTTTTTTTGCATTTTGAGAATAAAAGCGAAGATTAGGGTTCGTTGGGTAGTCGGTCGATCGACCGATCGATCATGTCGGCAGTCGATCGACTGTGTTGTCAAAACGTCCTGAAGCCCTGGAATTCGGTCGATCTTCGGAGGACCCAGTCGATCGACAGCAGTGGATCGGCCAAGTAGGCAGTCGATCGACTGCATTGTCCAAAATGCAAAAAGTCGCTGGAATACAGTCGATTTTTGGGGTTCAGTCGATCGACTGAACATCCAGTCGGCCGACTGGATTCCAGCGCCCGGCTCGATTTCTCGTTCTTTTCGCGTCCGCCGGTTTATTGAACCTCGTTCGTTGTGCTTCCTTGCTTTGTCCGTCCATTCCCGAGTCGAGTATCAACGATCCCAAATGAGCGTGGGCCCCGCTTGGACGTCCTACGGCCAAGAAAAATGGAAAAGCGAAAAACTACGAAAATTACTAATAAAACGTACAAAAACTAAGAAAATCTAGAAATATGAAGAACGGCCAACTCGACTCCTAAAGCAACAAAAAGCAAGCGAAAAACACGCAACGTGAAACAAAAACGGTAGCAAAAATATGTACAAAAAGATGCAAATCAGGCTACATACTCGTGCTGATAACGTGTTATAAACTAAGAGAAAATATAAATATGTATATATATATATATATATATATATATATATATATATATATATATAACATAGGGAGGAGAAATTTCACAGGTGTCTTTTCAGTATTAAGTGAAACCTCGTTTATAGGAAAACTTCTAATGGTACAATTATAATTACATAATCTCACTTGGAACAAAATAGTCATTCAAATATAATAAAATAATCTTCCCGTGACTTTCATAACAACAATAACATGTGGATTACAATTTTTCTCTCTTTGAGAACCATAAGATTCATGACAACAAATGGTTTGTTGATCTTCTATGTTTAAGCATAATGGAGTTATCATCTCAAGAGTTTTGCTCCTTTTGTTTTCCTTACATATATAAATTAAAAATTAATTTTTTTAAACTAAGAAAGTGAGAGGTGCAGATGTATGAACAATTTTGCAATGATGCGAACAAAAAGATCTGTGCCTCAAGAATAAAGAGTACTAACCTAGAATATGCAGTCAGCAACCTGATTAACCTCCAGAGAGCTCCTAGCGACCAGATCGATCCTTCCAGCAAAACAAAACCCAAGCCAGGTGGTGGACGGCCCCCAGCGTAGGCCCTCCGATGCTCAAGTTAAATAGTGTTCGAGAGATATGCGAGAGCTAGACGTAGGGTAAGATCAACTTAGAGTAGAAGTGAGGCCTGTGTCCTCTTTTTATAGACAAGAGACCTGTTACTAGTCTAGGGTTCTCGTCTCCTATATAAGAGCTCGCATCTTTATTTTCCCATAAATTTCATATAGAAGAGCTCCATGATCCATGATAATTGAAGATAAAAGAATTGTTCCACATAAAGTTGTGAGTTATGTGATCCATGAGAACTGAAGTTACTTAAAGTTATGAAATAAGATAATTGAAGGCATGAAATAAGAGGTTGAATCCCCTATTGATAAGATTATTTAGACTTGTCTACCAACTAATAGGTTTCCTTCCCAAGATGGGATTAAATCTCCTAATTGTACTCAGTTTTCATAATAATGAAATATTCTCATATTAGGATTCTTAGTTTCCATAATAACCATAAAAATATATTATTACCATGTTATCAACCTGTCGGGACCTAAAACCTTCTACCCCTTTCGTTACTTTCATACCATATATAATCAAGTTGATTTTTGATGTCATATCAGCTTATCCCCCATATTCTTGCTGATTGAGGTACAAAATCAAGTAAAATATATACAAAATAAAGATTTGATTTACCCGACCTAAAATACTTCGGCTGAAAAACTATAAACTATTTATTCGACCTAAAACAGGTCGGCCAAAAAGTCATTCCATGCCATAAATCATAATTCTGAAATATTACTTAAGCATAGCCTTATAACCATAAACTTGTTGACCATGAGCTAATATAACTTTAGTCTGCAAAGACCTCATACCATAGTCCATATTGGATCACAATAGACCAAGGAAACTATCCAGTCCCCCATGTTCATATAATGCGAACAAAGAGATCAACTAGGTCGTGTCACCAATAGAATTAGACCATAGGTGACCAAGAAAACTACTTAGTCCCCCATGTCTAAGTCAAATGAACCATATATTGTTCTATGTAATGAGGTCGCATGAGGTCGTAGCTAAGGTCGCAAGAATAAAAGTGAGGTCACGAGAATAAAGCTGAGGTCATGAGAATTAAGCTAAGGTCGCAATAATAAAGCTGAGGTCCCAAAGAACATGTTAATCAAATATATTCTTCACAACTTAGATCATAAAACTATAAATCCATAAACCATTGATTAATATGACGTAAACCAAACTTGCAACAAGACCTTAACCATTTAAACTGAATCACACACCATAACCATTTAAACCCAACCAAATAAATTTTATCAAGTGAAATAAACCTTATTAAATCGCATAAATCAGCTATGTCCCCATGTTCTAGATGACTGAAATAAAAATAAGTAAGGTAGATAATAGGAAACTCTCCCTTTTACGAGATTTAAACGAGCTTACCTAATACGTATTCATATTTATGACCAAGTGAGAATATTACATAAACTTTAATATCCAAATGTTCAACCTCCTTATTTCCAGGTAGATAAATTCCACGATCACCTTTCTGTGAATGTTTGGACGCACGACCTGATATGTAACCTTAAATATTAGCGACCTCGTCACGTTGAGTTGACCATTCTCGAGTTAGATTTCAGGCAGCAAAATAGATTAACCCTTCAAAACAATATCAATACAAAACTATATACCATAATAATAATCCCCTATAAATCCATTAAACCAAATAAACCATATAAAGCCAAAATAATATATGGAAAATCGACTAACCCATATAAGCCAAACAATCTAAATAATATTATACCAAATAATATTATACCAAATTGACCAAAGAACCATGTTAAATATACCATATAACCATACTAATCCAATTAAACCACATTAATATATATCTATATCTTCCAGACATCTTATTAAAATAAATTTATTCAATCAAGAATTAAACCACACCACATAGAAATAAACCACACGCATATCACCACAAAATTAAACCTTATCAAATAAATTCCCTATCCAAGTATTAAACCACATCAAGTAAAGCTAATTAGAATTCTACATGCGTGATTAATACTCCATCGTCTATCAAACACGTGAAAGAATCACAAGTCTATCCAACTCCATGCATGATTAATACCCCATCAACCATTATAAATTGTCACATAAGAGTTCTCAATTTTGATAAGTAAAACACATTAAAACTTATCTATGATATTAGCAAGTCTGCAATTTGAGAGTTCACTTATATATTCTCATGTCTATTACTCAAGGAGTCGATGTCCCTCTTTCGCACAAACGGCGCTACTTGATGCGATCAAAAAGACTGGTGCCTCAAGAGTAAAGAGTACTAAACTATAATATGCAGTCAGCGACCTGATTAGCCTCCAAAGAGCTCCTACCGACCTGATCGATCCTTCTTGCAAAACAAAACCCAAGCGAGGCGGTGGACGGATCCTGCGTAGGCCCTCCGATACTTAAGTTAAATAGTGTTCGAGAGAGATGCGAGAGCTAGACGTAGGATAAGATCAATTTAGAGTATAAGTGAGGCTTGTGTCCTCTTTGTGTAGACAAGAGACGTGTTAACAATTTAGGGTCGAGCTCACCTCTCCTAAACAAGAGCTTGCCTCTCCCAAAGAAGAACTCGCCTCTTTATTTTCCATAAATTTCATATAAAAGAGCTCCATGATCCATGATAATTGAAGATGAAATAGTTGTTCCACATAAAATTGTGAGTTATGTGATCCATAAGAACTGGAGTTAATTAAGTTATGAAATAAGATAACTGAAGGTATTCAATAAGAGCTTGAATCCCCTATTTATAAGATTATTTAGACCTATCCACCAACTAATAGGTTTCTTTTCCAAGATGGGATTAAATCTCCTTATTGTACTCAATTTTCATAATAAGAAAATATTCTCATATTAGGATTCTTATGTTCCAAAGTTCCATAATAACCATAAAAATATATTATTACCATGTTATCACTTGTCGGGACCTAGAACCTTCTACCCCTTTCATTACTTTCATACCATATATAATCAAGTTGATTTTAGATGTCGTATCATGCAAAAATGAGTTTTTTTTTTATAAAATCCATTCTATCTTTACGGTAGTCTTCAAAATTCTAGAGAGTGGTTAATTTATAATTATTTATATATAATAATTAATTTTCAATCTATAGTTTTTAATTTGATTTTATTCTTCTAATCATTTTGAAAATAAAATAAAATTAATTCTACTAGCGAAGAATTATTTTTGTGTCACATTCAAAGGATGAACTTGATTACAGGGGATACATTTGAATCTCAACAATGAGAATTTTGGTGATAGCCACATAATCAGGAACTGATTCCATTTCAATCGTCGCATAAAGAAAATTGAATTTACAATGTGCTACACTCTTTCCTTTACGAATAAAAATTACTTTTATGTATAATAATAAAAATACCAATCGTTATAAATCATTATGAGAACCAACATAATTAGTATTTATTTTGATAAATACTTAATTTAATTAGTTCAAAAATTCTAAAATTCGCTGTGTTAACCTCATGTAATATGACAAACTCCTGCATAATGACTGTACCAGAAACCGCAATGAATGGACCGCCTTGTAAAGAGCACGGGAGAACAGCAAAAGTAAAGGGAAAAAAATTGGCTTATTTTTTGGGGTTTATTAAATAAATAATATATTTTTTATTCAAAATTGATAAAATAATACTAAAAAAAATATTGAAAAAGTAGGGCGGGACGCCACTGGGAATGGCGTCCCGCTCACATTCTAGAAGGTAGGAAAGAAAACCGTTGTAAGTGAAAATAAAATTTATATGAAATTATAAATTATGTGAAAAAAAGTCTTAATTTATTTATTAATGTTCACTTAATTAATGTCTCTCACAAAACCGTTCTTAATTATGTGAAAAATAAAATTTATATGAAATTATTAATTATGTGAAAAAAAGTCTTAATTTATTTATTTTGTGAGAAACATTAATTAAGTGAAAATTCGAGTTTATTCGTCTTTTGTTTAGTTGTTAATTATTTAATAAATTGATTTTATTTTTATTTGTAAATGAGAAAATTATTAATTTTGTGAAAATGTCAATTAATTTTTTTTTCATTTCAGTCTCACATTCTAGAACGGTTATTTATTTATACCTTCTACAATGTACTGTAGGGTCGGGACGCCACTAGGAAAGGCGTCCCGCTCACATTCTAGAACAGTTCTTATTCCTACCTTCTAGAACACTAGTGCAGAAAATATATTCTAAAACAGTCAATCTAGAACGCCTCAGAAAAAGACAATCTGGAATATAAGCCGGTGGCATTTTCATAATAAAAGCGTTATATACCAGATTGCCTTTTTTAAAGGCGTTATGGTATATCAATATACCAGATCGTTGTTAAAAAAAGTGATCTGGTATATCGATATACCAAATCGTCGTTAAAAAAGGCGATCTGGTATATCGATATACCAGAACGTCGTTATTGAAGGGCGATCTGGTATATTCGATATACCAAATCGCCCTTTCTTATGGAATGTTGTGGTATATTTGATATACTAGATCGCCCTTTTTTCAATATCTAGAACGTCTTAAAAAAGGCGATCTGGTATATAGTATTATTTATTAACACTTTTCTTACCTTTTCTGAAACCCTAAAATAGAATTCGCCGCTTCCTTCCTCTCCTCTTCGCTCCTCTCCTCTCCCCTGCACCTTCGATTTAACCACCGCCATTTCCAAACCACCGACGGCCATCATCTTGCAATCGCCACCCAAACTCAGGTTGTGCCTCCCAATTTTTCGCACTCTTCAAAAAAATCTGCGCTCCATGGACCTTCGTCGGTGTTGCTCGGCCATCGGAAAACCGGAGCCACTACCTCAGGAGGTCTCAACATCCCATACCTCACTTCTAATTTCGAAAAACCTGCAACAACTCACAAAAATAAACGCAACCCCCAAAATTAAGGCGTCGATCCCCTTTTGGGGAAAAAAGGGCATGTCGCCGGCCGACGATAATTCGACAAGATTAGATACGTTAATTCCTTGTCCTCAGCAAGGTGAACCTAACCCATCAGCTAATTTCAATAAAGGGGCCCCAATTGAAGCTAATTCAAAAAATCCAATCGCCGATCCCCTTTTTAGGAAAATCGGCGAAACCATGAACGGCGCCCCCCGGCCAAACTTGACGAGAATATTCCTTCACCTCACTCAGTTGTAGATAGCCCAGCTCGGCTTACGCTTGAAGAACGGGAGCTTGCGGCCTTTGCCACTGCTAGGGCTTGCCGGAGCTTTGCCACCTCCGACCCCGACCTCTAGAGCCCACACAACCGACCAACACCCTCCACACACCCATAGCTCGGCTCCAGGTCCGACAGCCCCGGCAGTCCTTCCCCCCGTCAAATTGTTTGTTGAAGCAGTTTCGGCAGGAGATTCGACCAAAACTCCAGTCCTTGGCTCTGTCAACCGTTCTCTTGACATATCGGAAGCTACCTTTTCAGTCCAGGAATGCTTAATAGCCTCGACTGATTTCAAGCATGCACTTGTTGGGAAATTTTCTTTCGGCAAGCTGAAAAACCAGGTACTTCGCTCATACCTAAACAAAATTGGTTGTGTGGGCTGTAGGTTGATGTACATCAACTCTCAACACGTTGTCGTGAGTGTTTGAAGAGTTTTAGTGGTGATGAATATATCATCGGGTTCATGGCTCGGTTTTATCGGAAATCGATTCAATTGCAAGTTTCAAGATTGGAAAATTAAAAGGAAAATGAAAATAAGGCAAATAAAATAGCTAACTATCCTAGGAATTGAAATTGCATATTGGTAGGATGCCTCGTCGTATGCCTCAAATAGAAAATGCAAATCAATAATGAAAATAAGCAAGAAAATGCGATGTTTCACCAAGTACAAGCATGCATGCACAAGGTACAACTATGCATAAAATCCTAAATAAAGAAAATTAACTAAAATTGAAAGCATAGATGTAAAGAGCAATGGAAATTAACAAGAAAGTTCAAAACTTTAAGGAAAATAACAAGCAACAAAGAGTAGATCTAAGATTTAACCTAAAACTATGCATAAAAATAAAATTCAAAATAAACCATGTGAAAAACTCAAAATCAAGATGATCCAAGAGCCGATCTATGATCTAGATGTGTCACTCATCTAGATTCCATAGCCAATTCACAAGATCAAGCAAGAAATCAAGGTGCTAAGGCAAAAAGCATAACATGAAGAACAAGCATGGAAATGAAGTTAACAAAGTATGGAAATAAAGCATAAAACATGAAATTGAAAGGAAACTTACTTGAATTAAAGGAAAGAGTAGCAAGCTTGAATTAAATTGCATCAAAAGTAACAATCTAAAGGAGTATTTGGATTCTTCTTAGGCTTAGAAACCCAAGGGGTGCTTGAAACTAAATCTAATCTAGGAAAAAGAAATTACATAAAAGCTTGAACTTGAATCTAAAACCTAAGAGAGAAGATTATCCAAGAGATTTGAGAGTAATTTGATCCCAAACCCTAGCTTGGGTTGGGAGAGGAGTTATCCCTCAAAGGTGCAAGGTGTAGGCTTTATATAGTTTTTTTTAGGGTCAAAAATGTCCAAAAATTCTCAAAATGGCCGAACTCCAAGCGAATCAGTCGATCGACTGACAAAGCAGTCGATCGACTGCCCAGTCCCGAACAGCCAACTCTCTGCCAGGCAGTCGATCGACATAAATCCAGTGTATTGACTGCCCAAACTTCGGAATTAGCCAATGATGTCTTCATATTAATTGTAGCCCATTCTATTGTATATCATCTGGATTTTGAATTGTGTCATTTAGAATTTTCCTCCAAGAGTTATGGGCTCCGCACCAAAACCTGCCACAAACGAGGCGACGACGAACTTTCTCCACTTAAAGGTGATGTTTACCATTCTTAAACTCGAAATTTGGAATTGTTGTAAACACAAAAGTTTTAGAAAATTCTTTCAGCTTTCCAAAGGTATAAATTTGAGGCAAATGGAACAAGTGGTTCTGGAGTTATGCTTGCATTACGACAACTGAGACATCCACCGAGCGAATATAATCCCTTTTAGCCACCTACAAAACAAGAATTCAAACTTAAAAACCCAAAAATAGCACAAACACCTCACACTTAGTACACTTAAAACCAAAAATATAATAAACAAGAAAAAGACCTAAAACCTAATGAAAAACGACTCTAAACTACTAGAAACGACGTTAAACTCTAACTAAAGACACAAGGAAAAACACAACAAATACATGCAAAACAGTGAGTGTCCTTGATGAACGGATATTTTCTAACTTATGGATGACATGATAGGTGAGGATAGGGGATTATCCGATGCACATTTTTAAATGGACTCCGATTTTTGATTTCAAGAGTGAACCTCCTTTTGTGCCGGTTTGGATTCGCATTGTTGATCTTCCATTGGTTTAAATTTTGAAAGATCTCGCCCTCGGAAAATTGCCGTTTGCTGTGACAACTCGAGAATCGAGCTTGAAGTTGAATATGAAAAAATTCCACCGTACTGCTCATTTTGCCGTCATCTCGGTCATCTTGAGGATCTTTGTTATGTGAAAAATGCTGCCCTTGAACCTGTTAATTTTGTTCCCCATTTTTTTGAACCTGTTAAATGCTGCCCTTAATACACACTTGTTTAATGTTTATTAAGTCTTAAATTTATAGCGCCTGAATTATAATGGTATATGCTGCTGGGGACATATCATAATTTTCCGATATATGGTTTGTTTACTTGAATGTTCTAATTTTAGTTTCTGAGACTGTTGTTTTGCTCTTGTGCATATGGCTGAATATCGAATATCAATATATGGCAGAAAGATGAGTGAGTGGGACCAGCTAGCTAGTTGGATTGTAAACAATGACTTATACAGTGAGAATGTTGTGTGGCTAATTCAAGTATGGAATAGTGTATTTGCATCTATTTAATATACCAGTTAATTTAGTAATAAATATTAAGTTCATGGGATGCACTATAAAATGGCCTGTAGTGGAGTGTTTCAGGATGTAAGTACATGATCAATTTGTTCGATCTAATCTTATGGTAAGAAAAGAAATTATGTAGTCAGGAAAGAGAGAAAAGTGTTTCTTTAACATGGCAATGCACAAGAATGTATGTGAAAGGTAGTATCTGATACGACAATACAGTCGGGAAAAACCAATCAGAAACCAACCTAGTTTTTCCGTCTTGTACTTTAGAAGCTTTGGCATAACTGGGCTATTCATCTTTGTATAGTAGCTATTTTCTGGCTAGATAGTAGTGGAAATATGTATAATTCAAGGCTTAGCTTCCAATCGAAGCTCTTCACCGTGTTGGAATTTGGACAGGATGACATCGAACGATTTCAATTGACTACACCTTGCTATTATTGAAAGATATTCAGGTATATTATGTGATGAAAATATTTGTTGGGGCTAGATGAGGCCTGAAAATTTGGATTGCCTGAATGTCGAGCAGGAATGGGATATAAGTCGAATTCAGAAGTACAAATGAATCATTAATAATGGAAATGGAATTTTAGTATATCAGTGCGAAGTCCGAACCGCGCATTATTATTTTTTTTTTTTGGGGATTAGGCTCTATTTCTAATTTTAAATAAATTATCCTGAATATTAGTTTTTGGTAATGTTGTGTTTGCATATTTATTATATTTCAATGGGGTGCTAGGTATTTACTTCATTTTCTTACTTTTATTTTGTATTGACAGAACACCGGAGTGGCT
>BMAC01000452.1:569081-613008 GCA_014905375.1 Phtheirospermum japonicum | reverse complement strand
AATGCTGACGGCCAAACCCGCCAGGATAGCATCCGATATTCCTGTCCTGGTGGGTTTGGCCGTCAAGGAATCCACCAGCATCCCTGGTGAGAACATTTTCCCGTCAGGATGCTGCAATCCTAACCACAATAATGCTGGCGGCCATTATCCGTCAGGAGACCGTCAGTATTCCATATCCTAACGGATTTGGCCGTCAGCATAAGCGCGTTTTTGTATAGTGATTTTCGATGACTGATACAACTAACGAATCAGGTGTATTTAGAAACACATTATCATCAGAATTCCTTATTGATTCCAGAAGTAAACTAAATTCTGGCGTTAATACACTCCAAGCTGACATCAGGAAAATAGTGAAGGATATAGATGTATGGAAAAAATTGGTGTACAAAGTTCATTAAATGCTATTTCATGTTTCATAAATAAAATTGAAAGCACTTTTCAGCAATTAAAAACAAATATCTTTCCACAATTGATTTGTATCACAGCCCTGCAGAAAATCTTATTTATTTCCTGAAAGTATCCACTTGAGCATTTTAAATCCAAGCTGTACGGAGTAGAGAAGTAATTTCCACCAATTATATTGTTCAAAAAGTAAGTTTCTTAAAATACATTAGCATATTCATAAACTATCCACAGCAGGAAAGTATATATCAAATCACTTCCATTACTGCAAATTGTTATTGACAAACTGTGAAATGAGATAGGTGGTATTAAATAGAATAATATCAAAAGAGCGGAAAAGACTCAAATGTGACGGTCACACGGGTTTTCTGTCATGTGATGGAGCCCCAAACCCAATAAATCTGCCTAATCCGACCCTATTTGATGGATCAAATCCGGGTTTGAATAGGTATAGAGCTCCGTCACATGATAAATGATCCATGTGGCCGTCACACAGGAGACTTGCTCCATGATGGCAAGATGCATATGCGACCAGGAAGCCAGTGAATATAACAAATACAGAAGACCTTTTATGTAACATCCACCATTGAATTTTCTTTGTAAATTTCCAATTAAACTTTGCACTAGCTCCAAATTGACACCTTTTGAGTAGACCTACAAATTAAGCAAATATAAACTAGACCACCATAATCAAATCTAGCACTCGCCTAATTATTAACAAATAGCAAAAGAAAAAAAAATAGGAAATACCAATTTTTAACACACTAGTAGAGCAGAGAAGAGCAAGAGAGAGAGATGGACGGGAACTCGCGCAGTCATGTAAGATCATACATGCGAACAAATACTCCCACAAACACTAGTAGAGCAGTAAAAAATTAAACATAGAACAACCATAAGCCATTTATATTATAGAGGCCTCACATAGATTCCAAAATGCCAAAAGAAACCTCAAAATACTTTACATTTGTAATTGAAACTAAAAACCTCACATTAATACTATCAATATATTTAATCATGACCACGATGTAAACAAACTTGCAAGACTCAAACTTTTAGGATATGTTTACTTATAGCACTGCCAGGTAAAAAGGAGTACATAATTGATTAAACACATAGTCAAGGTCAAGGAAAAGTAACCGAATCAGAGAAGCATTTGAACCTCGATAAGAGACCTTTCATAGGAACCCAAATTTAATAAAGATTTCTGAACCTCAATATATTTTTTTGTTACTTGTTGGTAAAATCCTTTAGATCAGCCGGTATGAATTTTTCTGACCAAGAATCAACAGCTAGTCAAATTAGAGCGAAGAATTGCCTGACCAAGATGATGTGCACGCCAAGGGTACGATGAACCCCCGAACAATCAATACACAAGAAGATCCCATACGTGACTGACACCCAAGTCGCAATAAAAACACATCTAAATTCCAAACATCATTTTCAAAATAAGGAATCAGCCCAAAAATGGTTCAGATCTGAATCAGATCTCAACAATACTCGTAAAAATCTAAATTGCAACAACCCAAAAATAGATTATCACACACACAAAAAAAAAAAAAAAAACACCGCAAAATCACCTTATTCTTAGACTTCGCTCTGAGCTTGTGGAAAACGGCGATCTTATCGGTATAGTTTTAGGAAGACATGTATGTATATTAAAAAAGGTTTACACGGTTCTATGTGGATGTCGAGATCTCCGGTGGTGGATGAGGGCGGCGATGGCAGCCACTGGACGGTTAGGGACGGCCACTCGAGGAAATTCTGTTTTTGGATCGGAGGAGTAGTGATGGATTTAAATCTGTCTTGTGTTGAAGGGGATTCTCCAATGAGGAGGAGATAAGGCCGCAAATAGACGGGGATGAGAGGGTAAGGTTCTTGTTCATGGTAAAATAAATTTTAATCGAGAATATCTTTAATTTTAATCTAGAACATCTTTAATTAAGGCGTTCTAAATAATATGATATACTAGAATGCCTTTTTTAAAAATAAGTTCTAACTAATACGATATACCGGAACGCCTTTTTTAAAGACGTTCTAGATATTGAATTTACCAGAACGTCTAAAAAAAAGGCGTTCTGGTATATCGAATATACTAGAACGCCTTTTTAAAGACGTTCTAGATATCGAATATACCAGAACATCTTTAAGAAAGGCGTTCTAGTATATAACACTTTTATTACGAAAATACCACCGTCTTATATTGTAGAACCTCTCTTTTTGAGGCGTTCTAGATTGACTATTCTAGAATAGTTTTTCTGCACTAGTGACATTTCTTTTATATCGGAGAGAAAATCATTGCTACCTGCAAATCCTCAAGCTCGGAGGGAGGAGTTACAATCCAACCTGATCCAAGCCCGACAGTGACGTCGATGACCCGAACTCCTATTTTCGATGTCAACCACGAGGTAGAGCTTGCCCTAACTGTAAGAAATGAGCAGGAGGAACCCGCTGATTCTGAAGAGCGGATGCCACTGTGAACTGTGTTGGCAAAAGGAAAAAGGAAGAGAGTAGCTCGTGAGCAAACTCCCACACAGCGTATGCCTCTAGACCTTAAACATCACCGCACCTAGAAGGCATCTACCTCGAGTCCCCCAGACCTGGAGAAAGGCCTCGCCCAATGTCATGACGCCGACCAGGTTCAATCCCTTCTCTAAAAGCAAATGTGGACCCAGGTAATTTATGTATTTCTGATCTTATCATATGTATGATACCATGTTATTAATGTTGCATCTCACCATACTCAATATATATATTTTTTTAGCTGCATTCTTGGATGGCTTCTTTGTCGAGACATTTATTGTCAACGACCCCCGAGGAAGAGCTGAAGAAAACATGCGACGAGCTGATGGTTTAGGTAGAAAAGCAGACTCAACAGCTTTCCTTGACACAAGAAGACCTGGATGAAGCTCGTCGTCAATTGGCGACCCGAGAAGAAGAACTAAATGTTGCCAAAAGTCAGCTAGAAACCCTGAGGGATGAAAACACTAGGTTGGGGTGTCGTTTGGAAAAACTAGAGGATATGGTGTAGAAGAAAGAGAGGAAAGTGCAAGAAGTAGGCCACATAGCTCGCCAACAAGGTTTTGATGAAGAAAATGCTGAAGGTAGAGCTGAGGGTTTGTCCGAATGAAGAGCTGAGGGGGTAGCCGAGGGTCGCCGTACATTCTTAAAGAGTGCAGTGGGCAAGAAACTTACAGAAGAATATAGAATCAAGCTGATGAGAAAGTATCGACACATAACTCATTTCCTGGGGAAGGTAGGGAGAGGAGCCCTAGAGTGGCTTGACTTTGCTATGGAATGAATTAAGGCTCAACTCACCGCAACCACTATCAAGTTCGAGCCAGATGTGAAGGCCTTAGACGCCGCACTCCCTACCTTCTCCTTTTGGTGAGGTGATGAAAATCAACTTGTAGAAGCAGATTGTTGGATCACCTGCAAGGGCGAGGCGATCCGGAAGGCTGGACTCGCTGCCGAGATTCATGCCTCCGTAGATGAGTTGGTTTCTGATTGTACCCCTACCTAAACTCCGAGTTGTCCTTGTAACCAAATACTTGTCTCATGTTTGATTTTGAGTAGCCATGTATTAACTTTTTTCTTGTTATGACTTGGTATTATCATAAATTTTCATGTTTATGAATCTTGTTATGCGCAACCTATCCCATGATAACCTGAAACCTGCCATAAGATGATTATAGAAAAATACCCCAGAACCATAAGTATAACCACCCTTGATCACAAACAATCATGAATCCGAGAATAACTAGGTCACCGTATTATAATGAAAATAAACTAGAGGTAACTAAAAATCCACTTAGTCCCCCACTTTAATGCAACCAGGTCACCCTAAAAACATTAAGTCCCCCCGAACTCCTGCAATGTGCAAAGACCGATAACCATTATATGAAAAACAACATATACCCATAGTCTTTCCACAATATTGAATAGTCCTGCTTTCCGCATAAGTTGTAAAAACCACTCAACCAGAATTGAACCCATAGAGCTCGCAAAGAGCACGTAAATAAAGCATGCTCACAAACTGAAGAAAATTATGTAAATCAAACATGCCTCCCATCCAACATCCCAAAATATGTAAGTCAAACATACTCAAGTGTATGCAAAAACGTGTAAATAAAACATGTTCTTGCACAAATCAAACTAATAAACCATATATAAATTAAACACACTCAATAACTGAAGGTCAAACATGTTCTCACATTCAACCATCCATTTCCATATCCATAAAACCATCATCGACCTAATAAAAGCATCGAGCCATACCAGCATCCATAAAACCATTATGGACCTAATAAAAGCGTTGAGCCATACCATTGATTAGCACGGATTTGTCTTGATTTTTAGTAGTATTTTAGTATATTTTCTTATTATTTTTAGTATAAGTTGGATAGTTTAAACTTAAATTCATATATTTGAGTTTCCAGCTTACTTTACCGCTTTTTGATCTATATTGATGCAAAAAGGTGAATTATCTCTTTTTTTTTGCCATACAGCTAAGTAACCGGAAGGGCTCAGCACGTAAGAGATGAAGGTTGATGATTAAGAGATAAGAATCGAGCATTCCGGCGAAGAAGTAGCGTGTTTTTTGAGACTAACGGTAATAGTTAACGGTAACCTTACCGTTAGGGAGTACGGTTATACTTACCGTAACACTTACCGTAACACCCTTACCATAACCCTTACCGTAACACCCTTACCGTAACCCTTACCGTAACACCCTTACTGTAAACATCACCATAAGAAGGCAACATAGGTATTTACGGTAGCTCCTTACCGTAAGGTGCTACCGTAAACGGGCCCAATGACCGACTTAACAGACTTGCGGCCCAAGTTACGCGATTTCTATATAAACCACCCGTTAATCTGAGTTCCAGGTGTGTTCTTGACCCTAAAAACTTACCAAAAACATATTCCTAGGGTTTAGAGTCAGATTCAAACACCAAAAATGCGAGGATCGAAGAGGAGATCGAAGCTTCGATGAAGACGAGTTTCGGAGCCCGTTCGACGCCGTTCGACTATTTCTGATCCGATTTGCAGTGTTTCTCTTTGGATTAGCCGAAGTTCTTACTGCTTTCCAGTAGATTAATAAGTTTTCTATCCCTTTTACTTGTTTTCTTAGATTAAACCTTAGTTTTGAAGCTTAGATAATTAGTTTTAAATTATTGTTCTTGAAGTTGCTTTCGGATTTTGATATCGTTGAACCTTATACGTTATTTATTCTCTGTTTTAATTTAGTTTTTCATGTTATATTCTTGAATATTTGATACTTGAGTTGGTTGATTATGCCCATGCGATCTAGTTTACGTTTTATTGCTTTGTTTTCATGTTTCAAGGTTTCATTAGCTTCGTGGTTTATTATTTCATGCGTGATCGTAATTTCGTTAGGATTAATTAAGTTTGTTTAATAAATTTTCTCCATTTTCATTTTAGATATATTATTGAGTAATTGCATAGTTTTGAATTTTAGTCCGGTTAATCAATAGATAATTAATTAGTTAATTGAGTTTAGGTTTTTAAATTGATTAATTGCTTTTAGTTCTTAGTTGATAATTTAGCTTAAGATAATTAGTTTTAAAATTTAATATTGCTTTAGTTTTTAATAAATAAATAAGAAAAATCCAAAAAACCCAATTTGTATGAATTATATGTTTAAGTATGATTGAGAAAAACATCCAAGATACCGAACAATTGTCCTCGAGAGAATCAACTTAAGTCAAACTCGCCACCGTAAAAGTTCCTCGTACTCTTGCGAGCAAGCTTGCGTGTTTAAAATCAAGTATCTTAAAAAGGGGTGCACAAAATTTTGGTTCAAAATTTTGGCGCCGTTGCCGGGCACAACGAGTAGGAATTAAGGATGTTTTTTGTTTTATTTTCTTGTTAAGTTATTATTTTCTTTCTACTTTTTCACTTGGATTGGGTTTTTGCCACTTGGTACGTTGGTTTGTTGTTGAGTTTATGCAAGGTAGACGATCACTTCAATGCGATCTAGCACCATTCATTGACAACATCCATCGTTCGAACCCACCGAGACCAAGGCCCCATCTTATTCCTGAGAACGATTCTTCAACAGCAACTGATTTTGTTTGTGATGATATCCCTAAAGCAATGTTAGGAGCACAATCAATCTGAAATGGTGATTCCCCACCAAGATCACCTCCACGCCTAATACGAAACGGGTATGATAGTGAACCAATCATTTTTCAAGGACAACCACAACCCCGGGCTTATTGGGCTAATTATCAGCAAAATGTGGAGAACGTGAGACGGAACGAAGAGAGAAATGAAGGAGTTAACCAACAGCATGACGTAGTCGATAACCAACCCAACATGGCAAATATGAGGTGAAGTGAATGGAGAAACGACGATCTCAATCGTCAACACAACATCGAGAACGTGGAGTTAAGGAACGATGAATTCTTTCAGCATAACGAGTATGCTAACAATCATAGACGCGTAAACGCTTGGTTGGAGAATCATGATCGTGGCCGCGAACAAAACAATTTCAGAAGGAGATATGAGCGCGAGAACAATTACGCATATGACAACCGCTACGAGAGAGCTCATGACCAAGTTAGAGAACCTAGGGGAGATCGTGCTCATAGATAGTGCGATTTGGCAAGTCCAAAGGTTGTACCTTTTGGGTCTGGTATTGTTCTTGGACCAACTGCAAGGGAGGTGGGGATTAAACTGCATCAAATTAATTTACTCCCAACTTTTCACGGAAACGCCCATGAAGACCCTTTAGCATTTTTAAACTGTTTTGTTGATGAAGTGGGCAGATTTGTGATCAATGGTCTTAACTAGGAGGAGGTGTAAATGATTTGTTTTCCCTATAGCATGAAGGACAAAGCGAAGACGTGGTTGTTATCCTTGGAACCTAGATCGTTAACTGATTGGGAGATGATAAGCGAGAAATTCTTAAATCAATATTATTCGGCACAGACAACGGGGCAACTTCGGAGGCAAATTGCTACCTTTGAACAGTTGGAGGGAGAATTATTTCATGAATCATGGGAGCGTTACAAGACACTTTTACAAGCATGCCCCCACCATAACTATTCTCCCGATATGGTTAATCAAATTTTCTTTGATGGTTTGTTGAACATGGGGAAAAGTGAAGTTGAAATAGTGTCCGGATGAGACTTTAGTGATTTAACGGCCCTCGAGGAAAAATGAGTGTTGGAGAAGCAAAGCGATAAATCTAGACAAACCAACTCACGACCTCGTAAATTGAAGGTAAATGAGGTTTCCACCACCGAGACAGATAAAGAAGAAGGAGTTAAGGTTTTGGTGAGAGATGGTCAAACGATCAAGGAGATGATCAGGGAAGTACTTAATGAAGAATTAGCAGCATCGAGAGCCCCACGAACGAGCCAAGTTTCTTCAAAGGAGACCGTAGCGACATGTGAGCAATGTGGATCTCCCGAACACTTAGCAAATATGTGTCAAACCAACAACATTCTGGGCCGAGACTACCACACACACAAGCACCACTTCCACCGCCCCAAAATAATTTCCATGTGCAAGGGCAAATGCCTACTACAGTTCAGTCAAGTGATCAACTTTTAGTCTGGCAGCAAAACCAAGTCGTCGAAACTATTCGGAACCGAGATGGTCTCACACATGTTCAGGTGGAAATAAAGGGAGTTCGGGGTGAAATGAAAGAAGTTCGAGATGATATGAAAGAATTTAGAACGATGATGACTGAAATGGCCAAAAGCACTCTTGAAAATTCATCAGGACTAAGAAGAAGAAGAAGAAGAAGAAGAAGAAGAAGAAGAAGAAGAAGAAGAAGAAGAAGAAGAAGAAGAAGAAGAAGAAGAAGAAGGCTAATAGCAAGGATTGGACGAAGAAGAAGAAGAAGAAGTCGAATGAAGTTTTTGACAAGATGTTTAACGATGGGAAGTTCAAGGTTGGCTAACTAGTGCTATATAATTCCGATCGTAAGTTTGATCCAACCAATTTTAAAGTCGCATAGAGTGGACCATTTTTAATGAAATAAATGGATGAGTATGGCATAGCCACTATTTACGATGAGAGTACAAAATGAATTTCCAAGTCCACAAGCATCGACTTAAGCCTTATTACGAGAACTATATGAAGAGTCAAAATAGTAGCAAGAGAGAGTTCGTGGGTCCACCACAAGCCATAGATTGATCAAGCAAATTACGTCGAGCAAGCGACGTTAAATGTTGCGCTTATTGGGAGGCAACCCAAGAGTTCGTTAGTTTTTTTTTCTTTAATTTTTATTTATTTTATTTTTGTCTTTATATTGTGTCAATTGTCGTGGTACGTTTATGTGTGTGTTGATGTGCAGAAAATACGATAAAATTGCTTATTCTGGACAACTAACGGTTATATAGCGGTAGCTTGCTACCGCAAGGCCTTACCGCTAGTTCCATTCGAGGCGTTAACGATGACGATCAACCGCTGAACCTACCACTAACCACAGCAATCAGGGATAATGATGAGCTTACCGCTAGGCAACCTACTGCTAGTAGCGTCTGCCTTCTATTTTTACGAATTTCATTTTTCGTCGATCGAGGTCACAATTCGACACAAGTTAGCCACAGTCTGTCAACATTTACGACGTTGAGCCGCAATCTGGCTGTTTTGAATCCAAAAAGATGTGCCACCGGGCACTTGCGCATAGCAACTGATCACAATCATGGTTTGTTTTGTTTTGTTTATTTTTATAGGTTTGTTCAAGACAATCCAATCACGCGGTCTAAGACGAAGGATAATTGCACAAGCGTTTTTGGAGAGACTCGACTATCGAATTTCCGGGGATGCTTTCTTATCTCCCTTGCTCTTATTTTTTTTATTTTTTTTATGACAATCAGGATTGCCAAGTTTTTAGGTAGGGGGTGGTTAAGTATGGTTTATATTTAAAAGAAAGTGCAATTTGACGTCTTTGTTTTGAAATGAATAAATTTTTACGTGATTGATTACAATTCCTACGCTAGATTGTGTTTGTCTGGCTTGCCTGTCGAAGTTAACTTATATTAAAATTGAGGCTTTTGTATTTTGAGCGTGCATAAGTGCATAAATTTTTCAAAATTATTATTTATATATTGTAAAGTGGTACTTGGACGCAATTAATTTCGCAAAACCTTAAAAGCAGCGTCAATTCAAAACTTTTTCATGCAAAAAGCCTGTGAGTAGCCTGAGTTATTATTATCATTGCATGTGCTTGAATAAGTTTCAGTCTTGATATCTCTTTGAAACCGCTGTGTGTAGTTGACTTTGAAAATGAGGTTAAGGCACAGAAAAAACCCTATTCCGGCCATACCCATAAGTTTTTAGCCACTATAAATTCTGAATGAGCCAATTATAGCCAAATTATCCATGCCTATAGCCATGAGTATTTTATTGAGTCAACCCCTACTAGTCCATTAAAAGCGTGGGGTAGGAGTTCTTTATTTTTATTGGTTATTAGTGTTTTGGAAAATTTTATTAGGAATTTATGAATAATTGTAATTATTGAGGACCACCATCCAAAAAAAAAGGAATACCCCATAAAAAATTATAATAAGGGGGAAACAAAAAAAAGAAAAGAAAAAAAGAAGGATGATGAGTCTTGTTGATCGTGTTTAGTCAATGCCTACACTCTAATTAAGGCTTGTGTTTTATTATTTATTTTATTTTATGAAAACTAATGTTTAGAAGGCAAAAGAGTTGTGTAAGAAGCACATTATAAGCTTCAATTTCATTTAAGTGGTTCGAGAGAAAGTCGGTTTAGAGTTACGAGTTGAGAAATAGCCTAAGTTTAAAGGCTATGTTATGAGTGTTTAGTGAGGTTTTTGTTTTTGAGCGAGGTGAAGCACTTTGCTTCGAGATTAGATTAGGTTTGGTGAGTTATTGATCACGTTAGATCGTGAGTTAGCCACACGACTTATATATTCCATAACCATCCAAAGAGCCTTACATTACAACCTGTAAAGACCTTTTCCGATTCTTAGTTTGATAACACATTTAATTTCCGATTGAAAAAAGATTGATTTTTCGTGCTTATTCATTGTGCATGTATTTGTATGATTTGAGCGTATACACATCCCATGCAGAAAATACTTGAGTGCTTTTGAGCGTACACCCACATATATATTTCCCTTTTGAGAGGATGCATGAATTTGGTTTTGAAGCGATAGTGTAATAATGGTGGAGTGTTTGACGGTGCGTGACTTGTATCTATATTTACAAAATTATGTATGTAGCATAGCACGACTCATGGCCTAAGCTGATTTTCATTCTTGTTATACTTTGAAACTATCGTCTGTTCGAGGACAAACAAACAAATAAAGCGTGGGGTAGTTGATTAGCACGGATTTGTCTTGATTTTTAGTAGTATTTTAGTATATTTTTCTTATTATTTTTGGTATGAGTTGGATAGTTTAAACTTAAATTCATATATTTGTGTTTCCAGCTTATTTTACCGCTTTTTGATCAAGATTGATGCAAAAAGGTGAATTATCTCTGTTTTTCACCATACAGCTAAGTAATCGGAAGGGCTCAGCACGTAAGAGATGAAGGTTGATGATTAAGAGACCAGAATCGATCATTCCGGCAAAGAAGTAGCGAGTTTTCGGAGGCTAACGGTAATAGTTAACGGTAACCTTACCGTTAGGGAGTACGGTTATACTTACCGTAACCCTTACCGTAACCCTTACCGTAACACCCTTACTGTAACCCTTACCGTAGCACCCTTACCGTAACCCTTACCGTAGCACCCTTACCGTAACCCTTACCGTAACACCCTTACCGTAAACATCACCATAAGAAGTCAACAGAGGCATTTACGGTAGCTGTTTACGGTAGCTCCTTACCGTAAGGTGCTACCGTAAACGGGCCCAAAGACCGACTTAACAGACTTGCGACCAAAGTTACGCGATTTCCATATAAACCACCCATTAATCCGAGTTCCAGGCATGTTCTTGACCCTAATAACTTACCAAAAACATATTCCTAGTGTTTAGAGTTGGATTTATACACCAAAAACGCGAGGATCGAAGATTCGACGAAGATGAGTTCCGAAGCCCGTTCGATGCCGTTCAACCGTTTTGATCTGATTTACAGCATTTCTCTTCGGATTAGCCGAAGTTCTTACTAATTCCAGTAGATTAATAAGTTTTTTTATCCCTTTTACTTGTTTTCTTAGATTAAACCTTAGTTTTTAAGCTTAGATAACTAGTTTTAAATTATTGTTCTTGAAGTTGCTTTCAGATTTTGAAATCGTTGAACCTTATACGTTATTTATTCTCTATTTTAATTTAGTTTTTCATGTTATGTGCTTGGATATTTAATACATTAGTTGGTTGATTATGCCCATGCGATCTATTTTACGTTTTATTGCTTCGTTTTCATGTTTCAAGGTTTCGTTAGCTTCGTGGTTTATTATTTCATGCGTGATCGTAGTTTCGTTAGGATTAATTAAGTTTGTCTAATGATTTTTATGCCGCTGCGTTTTAGATTTATTATTGAGTAATTGCTTAGTTTCGAATTTTAATCCGGTTAATCAATAGATAATTAATTAGTTAATTGAGTTTAGGTTTTTAAATTGATTAATTGCTTTTAGTTCTTAGTTGATAATATATCTTAAGATATTTAGTTTTAAAATTTAATATTGCATTAGTTTTTAATAATTAAATAAAAAAACCCAAAAACCCCAATTTGTATGAATTATATGTTTAAGTATGATTGAGAAAAACATCCAAGATACCGAACAGTTGTCCTCGAGAGAATCGACTTGAGTCAAACTCACCACCCTACAAGTTCCTCGTACTCTTGTGAGCAAGCTTGCGTGTTTAAAATCAATTATCTTAAAAAGGGGTTCACAAAAGTTTGGTTCATCCATCATCCATAGAACCGTAAAGCTCATAGAGTGCCCAAATGATAACGATTTATTCATCGCTATTCTAAGTAAGCATTAGCCCATAATTCGTAAAAGTGCGAAAAAAGTGTGAGTTCATCACTGACCTATAGAAGCGTCAACCCATGATAAAAATAAATAAAGATAGAAGTATGAAAAGTATGAGCCCATTGTCCAAATAGCTAGGCATGATACTTCTTCAAAAGGCAGATATTCCAGCTTCTCGGTAAAGCTTTCCCTTTTGCATGTGCAAGCAAGTATGCTCCCCCTTGTAGTACTTTGGTGACCTTGAATGGTCCTATTCAGTCTGGATCTAGCTTCTTTGTGGTATAAATTGCATCAACTCGCTTCCAGACAAGGTCACTCACTTGGAAGTACCTTTGTTTTACCCTTTTATTAAAAGTCACCTGGATTTGTTGTTTGTATCTTTCCACTCGTGATGCAGCCTTGTCGCGTATTTCGTCAATTGTTTCGAGAGCTCCTCTAGCCAGCCACTCGTTCTGTTTCGCATTAAATGTTGATAACCGATGAGATCCTCCAACTATTTCCGCCGGGATAACAGCTTCCATAGCGTAGACCAAGCTAAAGGGTGACTCGCTTGTAGTAGTTCGCGGGGTTGTTCGATAAGCCCATAAGATGGAAGAGAGATCCTCGAGCCAAAGTCTCCCTGCTCTTTCCAATCGTAACTTGTTTCCTTGCACTATAATACGATTAGTGACCTCAACTTGTCCATTAGCTTGGGAATATGCCACAGAGGTAAATCGTTGTTTCATCCCCATCGTCTTGCACCAATCTTAGATCATGTGCCCATTGAACTGTGTTCCATTGTCCGAAGCGAGCACCCTTGTAATGTCGTACCTGCAAAAAATGTTGTTAAAGATAAAATCAATGATGTACTACTCGCAAATACCCATCACAACCTCTGCCTCTACCCACTTTGTAAAGTAGTCCACTGCGACCACCAAGTGGCGTTTCTTGCAAGGAGTCCTCGGAAAAGGCCCCACAATATCGATTCCCCATTGTGCAAATGGGCAGAGCGAGCGCATTACCATCATATCCTCTACAGGCATGTGAATGATAGGTGCGTGCATCTGACATTTTCTGCAAGTCATAACAAGCTCGCCTGCCATACTCTTCATTCCCGGACAGAAAAACCCAGCTCACAAAGATATTCCAACCAGTGCTCTGCTTTTTGCGTGGTCGCCATAGTAACCCTCGTGTATCTCCAGTAATACCTCCAATACTTCCTCCTTTTATTTAATTTTCCCCCAAAGTTCCATACTCAAAAGTCGTTGTTAGATAAGCTTCAAGTTCTCGATAAGGGTTAAAACCGAATGAGTAACCCGAACAGCCCATTCGTGATTTTTTTTTGTTTCAAAAATCCTGAAATCCCTCAATTTCATCGTCGTCGTCACCACTTCTACTAGGATTACGAACTCCAGTAGAAGTTTGTTGCCCAGAAGTACTCATATGAAGAGGACCATCAAATTTTATACTATATTCTTTAAATGTATCATAAAAAGACTTTTTCACATTTTGAATAATATTTTCAACGGAAAAATATTCAAACTCTTCAAACGGCAATAAAGTATCATAATAACTGTTAAAGTAAAGTTCTAAACCACTTTCTCTATTATTAGGATCTAATAATGTAGCAACTAAAATATATTTTTTAGTGTAATAAAAAACCTTCAACCATTTTCGTTTCATAGAAACAACATATTCTTCCAATCGTTCATTTTTCATGCACTCCCTAAAGATGAATGCAATTTTAACACAATATTCAAAAACAAGGTGAGAAGTAGGATAATAAACGCCGGAAAATAAATTAGTAGCATCATTAAACACCTTTAAAAGTTCTCTCAAATAATTACATGTAGACCATTAGTTTGTATATAACATAATTCTAGTTTCTTATGGCCAAAAAACAAACCAAAAACCTCTCTATACGAATATATATCTTTCAATAATTTATACGTAGAGTTCCAACGAGTAGGCACATCGATTGAAAAAAAAATTTCCTTCAAACTCGTATTCGTTACAAAACTCACCCATTTTTTTTTCAAAGATTTATTTCTATGAATACACATGACCGCCGCTTTAATGAGTGAAAGTTTATTTTTCAAAACATTAAAACCATCTTGAGCACACAAATTCAAAATATGACATATGCATCTAATATGAAGAAACAAGCCACCAATAGATGGTTTACAAATACTAATAAGCTCATTAACACTCGCCGTATTAGAAGTTGCATTGTCAAATGAAATAAAAAATATTTTTTAAAGTATACCATACTCTTGACAAATCAAATAAATTAAATGACAAGTATTATGTGCATTGTGAGGAGGTTAAAATCTCTATATGCAAGTAAACATTTTTGTAAAGATCGTGAATTATCAACCCAATGACATGTAACACCCATGTCAAAGTTTCATTCCCAATTATCACTTGAAACATCCGAGCAAAATGAAACTTTGTTTGGTAAACTAGCAAATTCAGTACATAAGTTTAACTTATATTCACCAACAACTTTTTTAATATCACAAGTAAGGGTAGAGCATGAGATTCTCGTACTCGAGGGATTAAAAGAAAGTTGGGTAAATTTTCATATAAATCATCATTGGCAAAGTTAAAAGGAAGAGATCTAGAAGAAACAAGTTTTTCTAATTCCTTTCTCTGAGAAGTGTCGGAATATGTAAATAAAGAAGATGAGTTCGTACTTACCTATCCTCCTTGTAGTTGTGTTTGTGTCTTATCGATACCGACTTTGTTGGGGTGTTTGTTGTTGAGGTGGTTGTGCATATTCTCATATACCCTCCTTCTAGGAATTGGTAAGATGATGGAAAATAGTTGCAAGTGACATTGTACCTCCTTTTTTGTTTTTTGCCATCTTCCGGAGGTGGCTCGTTTGCGGGTGGTGGGATCTCAATTTTTTGAAAATGTTTCTTGAAAATTTCAGATTCTAACTCCGTTGTTGCCTGAGAATGAGTTTTTAGGTTTCTTGGAGATAATTTATCGTGCTCCACCTACTCTTGATTGGTCACTTCTTCACCGACAAAGGTGGTGGCGGGTTGATAACAACGACCAATATCGGTATCACTCCAATCTTCGTCAATCACTAAAGTTGTAAAGAGTGACAATGTATAATAGAGAGATGATAGAAGATGATAGATTAGTATGAGAGAAATGAGTTGGTAATGAGGGGTATTTATAGGAGTGGAAAAATTAAAAAAAAAATAATAAAAGGTGGCAGAACCGCCGATTTTGGACTAAATTGGTCGGTTTTCATTTAAACCAATGGCTTGATCAACTGTCACTCGATCTCAACCGTTGATCATCAATGGTCACTCGATCTTGACCGTTGATTTCAAACCAGGTGTTGACCGCGCCTAACGGCTACATTTTGACCGGTTGAACCGGCCAATTTTTTTTAAATTCTGAAACCGGCGGTTTAAACCACCGGTTTACGGTTGGAAAATAGGTGGAACCAGAACCAGACTGCCTTAACGGTTGTTTTGATTTCAGTTCCAGTTCAAACCATGGTCAATAGTTTCTCAAATCGTTGACCGGCGGTTTGGCCAGTTTGTTCGAACCGGTGGACACGTCTTCCTACACTAAAACTAGTAAAAAAATTAGCAAAATATCAAAAACTAATTTAGTAAGAAATACTAAATACTTTTATTTGCACAATATGTACATTTCCTCTTCTTCAACTCTATTATTTTCGTACGCAAATAGAATATGCACATCGATCATACATACAAATTACAATAGCTGATGCGTAGGAAAATGCTCATACAAGAATGTAGATGCTTTATCGGATTCGAAAGAGATTTTATCAATTACCGTGGCAATCAAATCCAATTGACATAAGAACATCAAGATAGTGAAAATTAGATAAGCAACAGGTAATTCAATTTCTTTCTCACCAGAAATATGCAAAATGATACACGGAATAATCAATGAATTACCTTTAAGAGGGAGGTTATCTATAACTTCAACCAGAAAAATCAAAAAATTGATTTTACTAAGGAAATCGGATCAAAACCAACTATACTCATCTGAAGTGTACTTTTCACTAATTAAAAATAAATATAAGAAATATACAAAATAATGTATAGTTATATAAATTCCAATATAATGAATTCAGGTTTAATTCTAGACCATTTTGGTTTGAGTGAATTACATGACTTGTCGGCTTTCTGAATGAAAATTTTCCTAATAATTACATGTCAGAAATCAGTCGAGGCACACGAACGTTTCGATAAAGAGAAAATATCCCAACACTGGCCTGTATAAATTTCTTTTGTGTAGGGTTTTATGGGAACGGGTTCCTTCGGGGCTATTAAGGCTGTTGGAAAAAATGGACCTTGAGTAGGAATTGTAAGCTCAACAAGGTCCGGGAAGGCACTGATAGGTTCTCCATTTACGTGGAATGGGCATTGACAGGAGCAAGGGAGTACACCGAAGTTGGGTGTTTTTCGGAAGCCAAAGAAGTAGCGATCGATTCTCTCCCCATTCAAGAAAGTTCAATATCAACTGTAGACTTTTCAACATCAAAATTCAGACAAGATAGAGTGTTTGTACCTTCAGTTTGATCCTTTCAACTATCAAATTCTAGACGAGACAACATCGTTGAATTAAGATGATGTCATCCTTATCCCTATATTATCTTGTATCCTGATGAGGACAACCCTAAATCTAGACGTTCCATTGAGTTGTGTAAATACCAAGTAGTTACTGTAAGAAGGTGATGATATGAGGAATGTTTTTCCTTTCTTGAAATGACTCAGTGTGAGTCATTATATACAACAGAGAGCATAAGTCTAGGCTCTAAAATAGGTAACAAAAGTAATTAGAAACTAATTACATGGAAAACAAAACTAATAAGAAACTAATTACATGACTAGTGAATATATGCTAATTACTGCTAAATATATTCTAACACACCCCTTAGTCAAAGCGGGAGGTCGGAAAACGTTGAGATTATCCCTGAAATCTTCAGACAATATCAACGGAAGACCTTTTTGTGAAAATGTCGGCAATTTGGTAGCTTGATGGGATATGTGAGACGCGCACTTGTCCGTGAGTAACTTTTTCCCGAACAAAATGATATCTAATTCGACATGTTTAGTGCGCTGGTTTTGAATGGGGTTTCTAGAGATGTATATTGCACTAACGTTATCGCAGTAGACCAATATGGCCTTTTGGATAAGATAATGAAGCTCGAGAATAAGGTTTCGTAGCCAACAAGACTCAGAAACTACATTGGCAACCCCACGGTATTCGGCTTCGGCACTTGAGCGAGATAATGTAGCTTGTCGTTTGGAGGACCACGAAACTAAGTTGTCCCTAAGAAATACACGGTAACCATACGTCGAACGATGAGTATCGGTACAGCCCCCCCCCCCCCCCCCCCCCCCAATCAGCATCAGTGTAGGAGGATGAGATTTGTGGTTGATGATGGATATAGATTCAACTTCGTGTCGCGTGTTCCTTGGATGTAGCGTACAATACGCTTCAGAGCATTCATGTGTTCTTCCATTGGATTGTGCATGAACAAGCAAATTTAATGTACAGCTAAGATATGTCAGGTCTCGTGAATGTGAGATATTGTAAGGATCCAGTGAGGCTACGATAATGAAAGGGATGCCGTCATAAGGTGTTGTCGAAGATGCACTGAGCTTTGGTTTAGTGTCAACGGAAGTGGACTGGGTTTGCAGGAGGACATTCTAGCCCTCTCTATGATTTCACTAGTACAGAAATAGGATACTAAGGCACCTCATCCACTGCGGTTCTGGAAAACCGCCGTTAATTATGTTTTAACGGCGGTTTTCCAGAAAACCGATGTTAAATCTATAATTTAACGGCGGTTCTTTTAAAAACCGCCGTAGAATCCTACATTTTACGGCGGTTGTCTTAGAACCGACATTAAATCTAATCTAATTCACGGTGGTTCTTAAGGAACTTTCGTGAATTAACAAGTATTCACGGCGGTTCCTTAAGAACCGTCGTTAATTAGTTCAGTTCGCTGGATTTAACATCGGTTTCATTAGAACCGCCGTGAATGAGATGACATTTCACGGCGCTTGTCTTAAAACCGCCATAGATTCCACAGTTTGCCATGTCACCTATCCTCGCCTTGCTTTGTTTGAACCGTAGATCCGTGTCTCATCGGCGGTTCATATTTATCCCCTCTCTTTCTTTTTCTTTTTATTATTTTTTTTTCAATTCTAAATTAACACCAAAATCCCCAATTTTAGTCGGTTCCCCTCCTCACGCTAAGTGTACGACGCCGGCCACCGCTGCTTCGGCAAGAATTACGTCCAGGAGCTCGTCGAGAAAGCTCCTCAGGTTCTTACACATCTAAGAAAAGCCACCACGCCCGCATCTTCTACAACTCTAACGCCACTGCTTTGCCCTCGAGGTGCTCGTCAAGAACGACTGCTTCGTCGAGGTCGTCCTCCACCTTCCTATAAAACTCAGTCCAACCATCTCGGTTTTTATGTTAATGGTAATTTATTTACCTTTTTTCTTATTTTCGGTCGAGATTCTAATTGAGGTTTCATTTGTATATCTGGGTTTTCTTTTCCTAATAGTTTGATTTTTGAAATCTTGTATTTGTATTGATTTCTCGCGAGTGTAGTTGAGACAAAGGAGAAATCAGTGGAAATAATAACGAATTTTTCCGAGCAGTATGCTCGGAGGTCAGGCACCCATTTCAGTGTGGATAAAGGTGTCACGTCTGTTGTCACCAAGGTATAATATCCAGTACATAATGTGTGGTTTATTTATTTATTCTTTTCGCTTTTGATGATTATTTAGTAGAATAATTCACAAATTCCTCAATTGTAGTGTGGAGAAATAGATATAACGATCAATCTTGCAAACTAGTTGATTCTACTTGTAAATCTGATGTTTCTCACCAGTCTTTCGTAATGATTTTTAAAGTATGATTTATCTGCTATTATGTTTATGTTGCGATGATTAGTAGCTTTTATTAGCTTCTTTTTAAAAGTATGATTTGTCTGCCAGTATTTAAATGTCTAAGCATATGAATCTGTCTTAGAAAAGTTTTGTGTGCCCCGAAATCTTGAATATTCGTGAATAGACTAATTAGATGAGCTGCAAAAGAGTCTTGTTCTTAAACCCTATAACTATCTCACTTCATCTGAATCAGATTGTTTTAGCAACCATTAAAAATATATGGAATCCGTAGGCGTTAATTTCATGTGCCCCTTTAAATTCCCTAATTAGTTAGTTCGATTAAAGATTTTGTCCTAAATGTTAATTGTTATTGTCTCGACTATGCTGACAAGGATTGGCAGAGCACAGGGATACATTGGGTGCGCCCCTCTGCCCTTGCAGGTTATTTATTGCTGCCAAATACTGTGTATAAAATAGTATGCTTTCTCAATCTCTACCTCCAATTTCAATTTAAGTGTAATTCAAAGTTTATAACAATTGTACAAGATATATTTAAATAAATTTGGATTCAAGCATTATGATGATAAGGCTGCTGAGGCACAACCGGGTTTTTGGAACTGTCCGTGTGTTCCTATGAGATAAAGGTAGTATTTAATATTTAATTTGTTGTTTCATGTTGTTCTCCTAAATTTGGAAGCTTATCTTAACTTCAAACGTGAGTAGATATGCTTTACATCTTATATTTCGGAATGCTTGTTATAGACCAAAACCTGGTAAGATAATAATATTTACAATTAACCACTAATGTTTAGATGAACTGTTGGGGAATGTAATGGGTTTGGAATTCAAATTTGTTTGTTGGTTTGATTTTTTAGGGAACTTTACTTATGTGAGTTTTTTGATCTCTTCAATAAATCCTTGTTTGTGAAGTATGCCTGATCATTCAGTTTTCTTATATTAGGAAGTATAGTTATAAACAGACATTAATATGCTTTTGTTCACATATGCCCCGATTATTGGAGTAGAGTCATCCATGTTGTTTCTACGTAATTGGGATATCTCTATGTTGCCTTCTTAATTCATTTTATTTCAACCACTCGTTGTTTATGTTTGATCAAATTATGATATTTATCTTCTTAGGTTAAATATTTCATGATGTGGTTAGGAGCCCTTATTACATAGCTCCAGAGGTACTAAGGAAGAATTATGAACCAGAATGTGACGTTTGGAGTGCTGGAGTTATCATTTACATTCTGCTATGTGGAATACCACCATTTTGGGACGGTAAGCGTGTTTCTTGCTTGATATGGTACGTTATATTATCTTATCCATAAAATCTAATTTTCTTGCATGCCAAATGTATGCTTTGTATCAGAAATGGAACTGGGAATTTTCGAGCGGGTGTTGAAAGGGGAACTTGATTTTGTATCTGAACCTTGGCCCAGCATATCCGAGAGTGCCAAAGATCTTGTCAGAAAAATGCTTGTACGAGACCCAAAAAAGCAGTCAACAGCTCATCAAGTTCTTTGTGAGTGTAACTTATATGTGTGGCCTAACATTTTTGGACTTTGGAAGTTGATTTAATCCATATGTACTTAGGGTATTGACCTATTGAGTGGGAAATAATGTTGTAGATGTGAATTGGCATATTGTTGTCTTGGTATTATGGTTTAATTACAAAGAGACCCAAACTTACTTTCAAAATTACAAAAAACACCGCTGAGATTTTATTTTGTCTCACGTTTACTTCTTCAAAAGCAAAAGTATCTTAAAAACCTCTTTCACGTTTATAATAATATTACAATTATCATCTTAATTTAATTAGACTTCAGGGGTATTTTTTGTAATTTTGAAAGTTAGCTAGGGTTTTTCATAATTAGGTCAAACCTCAAAGGCACTCTTTTGTAATTATCCCTAGAATTGGTTTGGAAGAGATAGACTGCATGATTAATCAAGCACCAAACAAAACAAATGTGTTTCTATTTACATATTTATCATATAACCAGACCATATCACATTCTAAATAGATAATAATGATCTGAATATGTTATTTACAGGTCATCCATAGGTACAAGTTGATGGTGAAGCTCCAGATAGGCCTCTTGATTCTGCTATTATAACTCGCCTGAAAAAAATTTTTGCTATGAACACACTCAAGAAGATTACAATCAGAGTAAGTATCATATATTATTGTTGCAGCTCTGCAAACACTAAATTATTAATGATACTCCATAACTTCCAATATTTATTTGAGATTACAAGATAAACACATTAAAATAACTTCTTAATTTATATTAATGAAGCTCAAAGAGGCCTCCCACATCGTTGAATATATATATCAATTTTTTTATAAATAATTCAGAAAAAGGTGACGAACACAGAAGGTGAATTCAATGGACTCTGGAATATACCATATTTATTTATTTGCATGTATGGTTTTTTCATCTGTTATTATAGGACACAAACACGGAGGAATAAAGTTGTATTATTGCAGACTCATTGTTTCACCAATGACGTAACACTGGGATGTTTTGTGCTATTGCTAAAAAAAATATTTATTTTTCCTTAGGTTATCGCTAAAAGTCTTTCAGAGGAGGAAATTGCGGGACTAAAGGAAATGTTTAAAATGATAGATGTGGACAATAGTGGGTAGATCACCATGAAAGTGCTCAAGACCGGTTTAGAAAGAGTTGGTGCCAATCTCAAAGATTCCGAAAAAGTGGGTCTGAAGCAAGTTGTAAGTGAAGGAAAGAAAATCCCCTAATTATTTGTCATACTATTTACATGCACATACATTCACAACGCTAATAATGTTTTTTCAATGTTTAATTTAAATCTGAAGGCTGATTAAATGAAAATGTGTGCAGTTTTTTCTGAACCCATTATAAGTTCTA
Source organism: Phtheirospermum japonicum (assembly GCA_014905375.1). Lineage (NCBI taxonomy): Eukaryota > Viridiplantae > Streptophyta > Magnoliopsida > Lamiales > Orobanchaceae > Phtheirospermum > Phtheirospermum japonicum. Next base: position 590,904 of record BMAC01000452.1, on the reverse strand, counting down.
CTTTGTTTTCCTTTAATTCTTTTTTAAATAATGCAGGCTGATGTTTACAATAGTGGAACCATATACTACGGAGAGTTTGTTGCAGCCATGCTTCATCTAAACAATGTTTAAAGAGAAGATCATATGTTTGCATCGTTTTCGTATTTTGACAAAGACAGTAGTGGGTACATCACAAAGGACGAGCTTCAACATGCTTGTGAGCTAACATGATAGGTTATTCACTCATCACGATTTAGTTGTAATTAAACCAATAAACAGATTTTCAGGTTGTTATATAAGCTGCAAGGATGGCTCGGAAGATACATACGACACATGCATTATTGCTGCCCACGCTCCGAATGCTCTGAAGATGTTAGGAAAGCAAGCGACATTTGACGATATACGAATACTTGGTGCATCTCAATATGCATATAGGTTCTCTTCCTAGTTTCCCTTCAATATAATTTTCTTAGATTATGCTACTTTTAGTTTTGTCCAAGTCTTTTGTATTAACCCGTTTTACGGCAGTGATGTTTATCTTCACCGCGACAAAAAATTCATTTCTAATTATTAGTTTGTGTATATATGAAAAATCTGCAAATTATTGAATATTTTCTTCAATGGTTGTGTATATATGGATGATTTTATATTGATGTATATGTCAATTCTTGTACATATTTCATTTGATCAATATGGAATATATTTGGTGCACCTGCTTTAATTTTTTTTTTTAAATTTACTACTTTCTAGAAGGTAATTTTAAAAATCATTTCTGGAAAATAAACTTTCTAGAAGGTATTTTCAAAAACTGCCGTAAAATATCCGTTCTGGAAAATAAACTATCTAGAAGATATTTTTTATAAACCGCCGTAAAAAGTGATGCTTTTTTACGGCGGTTTTTGGGAACCGCCGTAAAAAGTGACTTTTTTTACGGCAATTTTTTAGAACCGTCGTAGTCATTTACGGCGGTCGATAGAATGGCAGTTCAAAAACTGCCGTTAAATCTCCAAAAGACCGCCTTTGTTTATCTGTTCTGCAGTAGTGTTTCTTCATCATACTTTCTCTGAGATAGAAATAATCCCCCCGGATGACGAGTGACTGCAATTCCCAAGAAGTAGCTTAGCAGTCCCAGGTCTTTCATTGCAAATTCAGAACTGAGATGGGTCATGATGGAGTTGCGAAGAGCATCTGAGGACATGGTTAGAATTATATCATCCACGTAAAGGAGAATGTATGCCGTGTGACTGCCTCGATTATATATGAATAGTGAGTGATCAGACTTGATGTGAGAAAAACCAATACAGGAAATGTAGTCTGCAAAGCATTTGTACCAGGCTCGGGGAGCTTGCTTTATCCCATACAAATATTTCTTTAATAAACATACGTAGTTTGGATGTGAGCGGTCTCGAAAACCCATGGGTTGATGCATATAAGCTGTTTCTTTGAGATCTCCATGTAAGAAAGCATTCTTGACATCAAGTTGGTGAATTGGCAGAGCTTTAGATAGGGCTAAGCTTAGGACTATGCGAATAGTGGCTGGTTTGACTTCTGGGCTGAACGTGTCTCCGCAATCCACGCCAACTTGTTGAGTTTTGCGATCACCTACAAGATGGGCTTTATGCCTCTCAAAATAACAATCAGGTTTTTCTTTATGTTTAAAAATCCACATAGAACGAATCAAATTAACGTTAGGGGGACGAGGGACTAACTCCCACGTCTTATTATTAATAAGAGCTTTAAACTAGTCATCCATGGCCATTTTCAAATTTGGGTCATTAAGAGCAGACAGGAATGGGAGATCTATTTGTGTGAGTAAGAAGACTGTGTTTTGTGTGGTTTAATTATGCCATGTTGGCTTCGAGTAACCGGGCGGGGATTGTGAGTTGTGGGTGGTTGTGTTGAGGGATGTGTTTCTGGATTATTTGGGAGTGGTTGCTCATTAGACGGGGGACTGGGCCGAGTGGTGTAGTCTTCTGGGCTACTGGTTGTTAGGCCGGCTATGATGATGTGTGGTAGTGGACTAGTAGGATTATTGTCGTGATGGTTGGACCAGAGTGAGCTGCTGGGAGTTGAGCAACTTGGGCTTCCTGGTGAGTTGTGAGGGGTTAGTCTCTGTGATCCATTGGTGTTTATATGGTGGATAATTTAGGGTGAGTGGCCAGAGTCCAAGAAACTGTAGGAATGTGCAAGGGGATTTTGTGTTTTAGAAAAAGGGAATTGTGTTTCATCAAAAATCACGTGACGACTGATGATGATTTCTTTTGATGAGATGTCGTAATATTTGTAACCTCGATGGTTTGACGGGTATCCTAAAAATGCACAAGGGGTAGAACGAGATTGTAGTTTGTGAATTGAAGTTGATGGGAATAATGGATAACACAAGCAACCAAATATTTTAAGATGAGAGTAAGTTGGGTTTTTTGATATAGAATTTTGAGGGGAGAATTGTAGGCTATTAATTTATTTGGAAGTATGTTAAGAAGGTATGTGGCCATTTGTAATGCATGATGCCAAAAGGAATATGGGATGGATGCGTGGACAAGCAAAGTGCGAATCATGTTGTTAATGGTTCTAATTTTTCGTTCGGCTTTTCCATTTTGGGAAGATGTATGAGGACAAGATAAGCGGAATGATATACCATTTATTTTGCAAAAGTCCCAAAACGGCCCATTATCAAACTCCTTACCGTTATCACATTGAATGGTCTTTATTTCTCGTTCAAAATTGTGTGCGAATAAATGCTCTAATGATTAAGAATGTGGCAAAAAAATTGTGATTTTTGAGATAATGAAAATGTCCACAAAAATTTAGAAAAATCATCCACGAAAAGCAAATAATATTTGTGACCCGATGAACTTAAAACCTAAGAAGTCCAAAGATCACAGTGAATAATGTTAAATGGCATGGATGTGCATGAAGTGGAGGTAACAAAGGGCAATTTAACATGTTTCCCAAGAGTGAAAGAATGACAAATATGTGACTTATTCAAAACTTTACAATCAATAAATTTATTTAAACGAAGAAAATGGAATATGGGTGCGCCGGGATGGCCCAAACGTGCATGTCAAGAGGTAGGTGCTAACGCGGCAAATGTGGATGGTGTTGTAGTAGAAATGGGATCAATATCACCCCGACTATCACACCTCATTAGATGTATCCCTGTCCAAAAATCCTTCACAGAAAATCCAAACGGATCAAATTCAACACAAACTGAATTATCGATAGTAAGTTTTCTAACTGAAATTAAATTTTTTATAAGTTGGGGAGCATGTAGTACATTTTTAAAGGATAAAGGTGGGTTTGGGGAGGGCAATTGTGCATGACCATGACCACTTATTGGGATAGAATGATCATTTTCGACAATTATTCCACGTTTATTGCTCAAATTAAAATAAGACAGAAAATTACCTCGGTCCGACGTCATGTGAGTGGTAGCCTCGGTATCCATATACCATGTTGCGTCTAGCAGGGTGAGTCCGAGCGTGTGCATTGCCACCTCAATATCGATTGGAGTGGACTAGGCCATGGCTGAATTTTGAGTTGTTGGGAATTGGGTACCATATGGCTGTTGATGGACTTGGGCAATGAAAGCTAGTTGATGGGAGGACTGTGCCTGTTGATGTTGGGGGCATGTGCCAAGCACTTCATATTGGTCAAAGTTGTAGTTGGTCCTGGCCCAAGAAGCTGATGTTGGATAAGGGCAAGGGGTGCTGGGTCGTAGGGTGTGAATACCCATTGCTGTCCACTGTTCATATGCTGCTACCAATTTCTGCGCCCGCCGTAGTTGCTGCCATTCCGACCAGCGCCATTCCGACCACGACCGGACCTACGTCCTCTGTTTCTTCCACCGATGGATCGGTTATGAGGATTTTTATCATATCCCTGGAACGAGAATTTGCAGAGAAATTATTCTCATTGACATCCCGAGCGAGCATTGCTGTCGTCGATCCGGTGTTGGCTTGCTTCATAAAACTAGCTTCTTCGAGAGTGAGCATAGATCGAGCTTGGTAAAATGGTGGGAGGGGGTTACTTTGACGGATTAATGTTCCGACCCCTTTGTAGGCGTCGGTGAGGCCGTTAACCATTTGTAGGACAAGACGGTTGTTGGTGATGGGGGCCCCAACGTTCTTTAGTTGGTCGGCTAATATTTTGAGTTTCTGGCAGTATGCTGAGGCCGTAGAAAAATCCTCCATACTCATGTTTGAGAATTCTTGTTCGAGAGAGACGGCACGGGAACTTTTGTTGTCTTGGAATATATCACGCAAACGATTCCAAGCTTCTATTGCCGTTGAATCGGGTTCGAGAAGTGTGCAACAGATCGGTTGAAATTGTTGCATATATCCATTAAATGATAGTGGCATCAAGTGTCGCCCACATCTCCTTCTCGTCGTCGGTTTTGGGCAGATCTACGGTGCCTATTTCCAGTGTTATGATGTGATTAATGACCCAATGCGATTTGACGTGAATTTTGGAAAGTTCAGCCCATGTTGAGTATTGTTCATTCTCCATCTCAAGGGTGATAAGAATGTTGATTTTGATGTTGGAAACAGCGAGAGATGGGTGGAAAGAGGATTTGGAGGTTGCCATGGGTTGATGATGAGAAGGAGGAAGAGAAATGAGGAACAAGCAAAAGGTAGCATCGAAAAAAAAAAAAGGAAACCTAAAGTTGTGATACCATGTAAAAAGGTGATGATATGAGTAATGTTTTTCCTTGCTTGAATTGATTCGGTATGATTCATTATATATAAGAGAGAGCGTAAATCTAGGCTCTAAAATAAATAACAAAAGTAATTAAAAACTAATTACATGGCTAACAAAACTAATAAAAAAAAACTAATTACATGGCTAATGAATATATGCTAATTACTGCTAGACAAACACTTGTGTTGGGGCAGATTAACGGGTCATGACCCGTTAGGCCATCTGACCCGATACTATAATGTATTAGTTTTTATATTGTGATGTATTGGTTTTCTACTTTAAAGTATTAGTTTTTATAAATCTCTGACCCGTGCTATGATATATTGGTTTTTGTACTGTAATATCTTTGTATTATGATGTATTGATTTTTCATTATAATGTATTTGTTTTTGCACTATAATATATTGATGTAAAATCTTGATCTAACGGATGATCCGTTAGTTCACCCTAACTATAGTGTTGCCCTTACTGCTAAATATATTCTAACAATTACTCAATTGTAATTCAATTCAAGAATGTATAAATAAAACTCTCATCGGTTTAATATCCTCTTCTTAGCATATTAAAGTTATGCAAACACTTTTATTAGGCCAGATTAACGGGTCATGATCCGTTAGGCCATCTGACCCAATACTATAATGTATTAGTTTTTGTACTGTGATATATTGGTTTTTTACTGTAAATGATTAATTTTTCATAAATATCTTACCCGTGCTATGATGTATTGGTTTTTATACTGTAATGTTTTTGTACTATGATGTATTGATTTTTATTATAATGTATTGATTTTTTCACTATACTGTATTGATGTGAAATTTTTGCCTAACGAATGATTCGTTAGTTCGCACTAACAAGAGTGTTGCCCTTAAAGTTATGATCTCATTATTCAATAGATCCAAAATTAGTATATTACGAAAATGCTAGGCAAATCTAAGTAATCGCATCTGTCAATACTAATTATCAGATAATAAAACATTTTAATTTTGTGCCCAAAATCACAATTGAATAATTTATTTGAAAAACAAGTAATTAAGAAACGACCCCAAAGGCTGAAGAAAATTGACCAAAGGAGACAAAACTAAACAAGAAAATAAATAAAGCGAAAAGAAAATTTTATTCCCTCATCCAATGAGGTACTCATACCCAATTTTGAGCTTCTGCATTATACAAGCAAGCAAAAAAACTGAAAACCACTAGCTTTCAACAATTCAGAATATGTGTTAACAGTAGGGCCACAAGTGAAGATAAGGTAAACGAATAATATACTCTTATCAGTTCCATCACTATTTGTTTCTCCCCATTCAAGAAAAAAGGAAAGAGAAAGATTGAAAGCAAATATATATTCCATAATGGAGGGGTCAATATCACAAAGAAAATATTAAGCAATAGAAATCAGACACCATTTAGCAAAGTGATGTGGGCATCATCAATTTACCTGTTTACCTCAAAATAAGCTGTTGATGTCAACCTGACATTGAGCACTGACAAATTTAACCATTTTAGAATATTTGTTGCTTTTATTTTAGCTAAAATAAATTAGTTTTCATCTTTTCCTTTTCTTCTTTGTTTTTTTCTTATTTAATTCTCTTATTTTTATTTTTAATTTTAATGAACCGTCAAATTTTAATCATACAACAATTGTAGCTGAATGGAAAAAATGGTTTTATATCAATTATCAAATAAATATGAATGTGTTAAAATTTGGCCCAAATGTTGGGTGGGCTCATTCCTTTTTACCTTATACCTTCTGGAAAATTACGTAAAGGCTTGATTTAGGAGACTTGATTTTATTTTTATTACCATAGTTAAAAAAAATTATATATGCCTAATCACTATAATATAATTATATTTTTAAGTGATTATAATTCTCATTTGCAATTCCTTACGTATCTTATACACTAACCAAATAAAAAAAATATATTTTCCTAAATTAGACTTTATTTATAATTCTCATTTGCAATTTCTTAAGTATCTTATACACTAATCAAATAAAAAAAATATATTTTCCTAAATTAAACTTTAATTAACTCTTCGGTATATCACTCCTAACTGGTAATCATGACATTGTATAATTTACTTGAAATAATTTGAACTTTGAATTTGATCGAGAAGGTATACTTTCAATTCATAATCAATGAGGCTAGAGTATCTTCACATACAATCCCTATAGATATTGTTTTATTTATTTATTTATAATTTGTGCAATTTGCAAAATATACCTATTTCTCCGTATTATTTTTCTATATTGCATAGTTACTGATATTAAAAATAAAAATAAATCAATCTATCTTGTTGGACTTTATTAATCATAATATCATAGAAAATCAGTGTTATTCACCACACGATGTAAAATATGAAAAATAAACTGCAAGTAAACAGAATGTAAGAAGCAAAGTAAATAGAGGATAAACAACAGGTACACCCAATATTATCACACACATACACATTATTTATATACATACACACACACACACACACACACACACACACATATATATATATATATATATATATATATATATATATATGTGTGTGTGTGTGTGTGTGTGTGTGTGTGTGTGTGTGTATGTATGTATGTATGAATATATGATAAACACCAATAACCACAAGATAAATTTGCATAAAAATAACAATTGAGCAGAAAATAGCAACGAAGACTTGGATGAACTAGATATTTTAAAAATCTCGACAACTTAAATCCTATAAAATATAGGTAACACGAGTAAAAAATGAAAATAATGCGAATAAGTTCAGATGGATTAGATGACAACCTAATCTATCAATAATTAAAAATAATCACTATGATTTTTATTACAAACTACTTTTGACAATGTCTTTCCTAGGTTCTTCTACTAATGCGCTAGGTGATTCATCTTCACTTTGGTGTCCATTGTCCAATTAATTCTTAGCATGTTATCACAACAATGAGGCCAGAAATTTTCATGTGGCTTTCAACATTGAAATCTTCTATTAGAATGTCGACGTCGCCACTAAATGAACATTGAAAAGATTGAGTTACAAATATTACTCGGGTTTTTGCCTCGAAAATGAGATTCTATTCCAAATCAACAAAAAATAAACCAAAGTTCAACAGAAAATAAACAATAAATCAACCAAAAAAACAATAAATTGTGAAACAAAACAACGAAGACCATTAAAGAAAAATATTATATCTATCTTACAATACTCTATTTCTCTGTGAAATTGAGCTCATGGATGTATATTGTATAATAATATTTACAAATTTCTACAATCTATTATAATAAGAGTGTTTTAACTCTACTCAGTCCCAAAATTAAGAAAGCTCAAAAATTCAATATAAGATTTACATACACACTTACAAAGGAGGCATCTTATCTTAACATTTAAACAAGAAATAAACGTCACATCATCTGCTAGTTTGTAAAAACACAAACCAAAGCAGCAAACTAAGAGTCATTGATCAGTTTCTAACTTAAAAAATGAAAACACACGATACTGTTAAACCAAAGTGCTTGTTAAAGATAAGAACGTAATTCATAGTTTTACTTTCACACCTAATTTTATCAAGATTCCATTTGTATACAAAATCAAACTCTATGCAATATAAAAACCAACGCCCATGTTTACAATATTTACCAATCTCTTATGCAAGTGAATAATCACACACTGGGTGGAATAATTAATCAAAACACAAATTTGCATAAAGATTTAAAAAAAACAAAAAAAAACCAGATGCACACAACGCCGAAACCATTCCAACTGACTTATGTCATCGGCTTTGAAGCGTCGTTGTTTTATCTGATGATTCTCAAATATCGAATCATGAAAGAATCGCACAGTCATAATTTGCTAAATTTCTAATAAGAAAGATCAATTGAAGGGAGATTATTATTGGAATTGGTTTGAGGATGATGTAGGGAGAGGGCGAGAGATAGAGGGGAGAGAGAGAGATAAGAAAGAGAGGCTTGATTTGAGGGATTTCAATTATATGCCAAATATAAATGAGCAATAATTAATCTCCCTTAAATACATTATAGGTATCTCAAAAGTAATACAATATTAATTCCAACCACAGTCTCTTATTCTTGAGATAACATTTAACTCAACATGTAAAAAAGAAATATTAATAATTGTATAAATGAAAAATAAACTAACCTAAAGTAAATTGAGAATATTTTCTCAAATAGTAGTATATATTGGCATTTTCTCTATACCTTCAGCTTTTGTTCAACCCAACTCCTAAGGATAGCATGCCACTTATTACGAACTCGGGTTGATTTTCGGGTTTAGTCCGCAAATCCCCCTCCTTTCGATCTCAGCCGTCCTTTTTCTGGGATCAAATCTCAGCTGTCCACCATCACCTTGTTACCCCTTTTGGAAACCTTAATTAATAGTACCACACTTTCATCTCTCTCTCTCTTAGTTGTGTTTATGATCTCTCCAAGCTATCACCCCCATTTTCTCTTTGTGTTAAAACCTTAACTGTAGGTGTGTCAGACTAGACCATACCTTTGTGATATCAGTCCATGTGTGTCTTCGAGAGAGATAATTGCCGAATTTTGTCATCGACGAGTTAAGGTTCTGATATTAGGTTTGGATGTGAAAGGGGTTTCATTCTGTGGCCGTCTGTGGTGTCTCTGGTGGTTGCTACCGTTGGCGAAGGGTTGAGCCGTCCTGAGGATGTTTCGACTGTCGGGTTTACTGTGAAGAAAGGGTCGTCAAAGAATATCCAGGTCAGCGATTGATGCCGCCACTTTCTGGTCAACGACATCCCCTTTCTAGCATTGTTGTGTCTAGCTCCACCTTCGATTGACATCGAACCATCGCTAGTGTTTTGGATCTTGTTCAAGGTCCAATTGGTTAGGCGGTGTCTATCGGTTTGTATTAATACTTTGTGTAATTTCTCCCTTGTTCTGATTTCTTTGTTGTTTGGTAGTGCCGTCCAGAAACCCAAATAAAATCCTACTCAATAATTTTATAGTAACAAAAATAGGGATCGAGTCCTCTTAGAGAATTTAATTAAATTCTCTATTTGAAGAATATGCTTTGGTTGAATTTGATTTTCACCTTGAATTGACTCACCGATCCTCAATGCAAAAATATTAAGTTACAATTTACGTAATTATCGTCGAACTAATTATTCCATCTCCTAATTTCGTCACGTAAAGTAAACCATTCACGTAAACTCTTATTACCGAGAAATTCCAACAGTCATGCGGAATTCACTCGATGATAGCATTAAAATTTCATGAGATTGGCAATTCAAGTAGTGAATAAATATTCCATTGAATATTAACTTGTTCGATTATTTCACCTAGAATGATAATGCATAATCCAGCTAATTATCTATCATAGTTGCTTCTTATGAATATAATCTAATCTAATATCACTATAATAATAATAATCAAACAAAGAAAATTGCATGCATAGAACAAAAGTTGATCAAGCTACGAACTAAACAATTAACCACGCAATAAACCCAGAGAATAATCAATACGTAAATATATAAACTGAAAATATAAAAATAAATTTGATCTCACAATGATATCTAACTTCAAGGTTCGATCATCTCAACCAAGACAAAAAGGGAATTTAGCCTCGTAGGGCGTCCATAGTAAACGAAAAGAAAGAGGAAGAGAAAAGAGAGAAAAGGTCTGTGCTAATTGTCTGGTGCTTCTAAGAAGATCTCTCTCGTCAGTCGTCCCTCGTGTTGTCTATTGTATGGTGTCTCTATATGCTCCCAAGATCTCTCGTCGGCTGCCTCCCACTCTCCTTTTCTTTTTTCCTAACAGGCCCTAGTTTTGTTAAGGTCTTATTTTATCGTGCATGAGCCGAATAAATGGGCCTACAATCTTTTCTTCACGTAAAGTTCTGTCCATTTTAAAAGTTGTTCAGCGACACCGTCAGGAACTTGGTCATGTCGTGCTTATAAATATGTTGTTTTGCTTCTTCTTTTTCCAATTCTATTCTGCAACACTGACACCAGCGTGATCTTGGCAAATTTATCAAAAAAGGTCCAAAAATATTAATCAGGCTTTTTGCTTATGTGGAGTGATTTAATACTATCTTATCATTTTTGTTATAGTTTATATATTAAAGGAAAGACAACCTATGAAAAAACTCATTTTACTCTGTTATATTGATCACATTTCAATCAATGTATGTGATACTGGTCATCATCAAATCATGTCTGGTAAGTTGGCTAATTTATCAAAAAAAAAAGGTCCAAAAAAATATTGATAGAAGTTTTTTTGTTAACGTGGCATGATTCTATATTTTCTAATCATTTTGATTAATTATAAACATTAAATTAAAAACAAACCTATTTTGTTCACACTTTTATTTTCCCTTTTTGTTTTTAAATTTTACCTTTAATCTAATTAAATATTTTAATTAATCAAAAAATAAAAAAAAAAATCAAAGATAATTATAATAACATAAAATAAAAACTTGAAATAATATAAAAATACATATAAATTAAAGAAATTGATTATTAATTAAAATCTAACTAATAAAACTAGAGATAAATATAAAATATTAAATATATATTAAAATCTAGAAAATAAATATAAATTTTAAAAATAAAATTTATCCATGAAGTATTTGGTTGGTGTCGAAATCTAATAATTGTATTCTAGTTGATCTTCTGGTTAAGGACAAAGTGGTTATTTGCTTATTTAACGTAAATATTAGTAATTTGAAAATAATTTGTGTATTATCTAATGATTGTAGTTGATTGATAATCAGTATGCTTTTGAAAAATATCTGAATTCTCGGATAGGCTAATACGATGATTAGTTGCCGATATTTTTTTCTAAATCACCACTTCATAAGTTGATCTTGTGTGTGTATTCTTTTTCGTACATGGCTTCGACGCTTATTTTCATACATTATAATAGGGAGTGGGAGGATGATAACAATTATCGTAACTTTGAGGTGGTGGGAGTTGTAATAGCAAGCTGCAAATATGTTGATTTGAAGTGGCTTATTGAAAATCAAGTAAAACTTAATACGATTGACAAGCACGTGTGTTGAAGTCTCAACTTAAGGATGCATATCCACCGATTTCAATAGAAAATGATGCAAGTTTGGAGTTTTACATAAAATTGAAGGTGAAGGAACCTGATTTCATGAAGTTTCCGTTATGCGTGACAATCACTGAGAACAGTTCAGTTCTTATGAATTACTTGACAACACCTGAACATGTCGTAAGTGGCGAAAAAACCAAAGCACAAGTGCAACATTTGAGGGCTGATATATTAATTAATACAAACATAACAAAACTGAGCTTTGTTGATTTTGCAAATGAGGCAGCGAATACGATTTCGCATGGGGTGGAGTCAATTACAAATAAACTAAACGAGATATCATATGAGAAAGAGGATGGCATACGTGATGACATTGAAGAGGGTGACGTGAGAATGGGTTAGTTGTTCAGAAATGAAGATGTGCTGAAGAGAACCTTCAAATTCTTTGCGATTAGTGAGAAAATCAATTTTAGGGTCGTTAATTCATGCCATAAACAATCTTATGTCACATGTTTGGATGATGATTGTGGTCTATTTGTAAAAGCTCCGTGCGTGAGTAAGTCTAGTATATTCAAATTACGATCCATGGATAATACCCACACATGTCTGATAATATGAGAATGAATGAGCAACAATAAGCTACTTCACAAATTCTGAGCGACTATATAAATTCACAGTTATATATTCAGTTTTGCACTTGTTTAAAAAAAGTTTACCTTACGATTTGTCTCTCGTTCTTAGTGATTCACTATTTTGCACACAATGTCAATGTGGGTCTCGTATTTTTAATTCTCTTTCAATCTTGATTGTTCTAAATGTTATTTCTCACCTATATGTCACTGAAACTTTAAGAGACTGATGTCGACCAGCTTCACTTAACACACTAATGTATCTTCAATACTTATTACCCAGTCTACTTGATTATTTAAGAGATTCAATATTTCACTTTCAAATTCTTCTTGCTTTCCTTTCAATCATTGTCTTGATTACGAAGTTCTTTCTCAGTTAATGATTAAATTTATTCTCATTTTGTTAGTCATCCTCTAATATTCTGACCTTCGTAGTACTTTTGCTTTACTTGATTGATTATTTTATGATTGTGGAGCTTTTTAATACAACTACTTTTGAAATGCAGCCAAGTTCTGCCTAATTTTATTTTTCTAATTTATCTCTTGTCTTTTAGGAATCGGTTTTACCTTTTTACCTCACCTCGTTGTTCAATCACCGTTATATTTTATTCATCTTTTATACTAAGAGTTTCTTTTGTTTGTCTTTTAGGAATTATACCCTTCTACCATTGTTAGAATACTCATACTCACTTGTTTCATTTTCTATACCAGCTATGTTGCATCTTTTGTTGTTACTCTTTATATCTAATGATTTAGATAAATTGGTAACCTTTGAAACCTTTAGATTTATCTACTACCCGATAATTTCTTTGTAATCTCATTATTTGTACCCTTTCAATTTGTATGTTTTGAAAAGTATACACCTTATCTTAAAAAAAATCTCACTTCGCTTTCCATCATTTTCCCTCATTGGTAGACTTGCATTCAGACAAGTGGTCAAACTATATAAGTTCTCATTGGGTATCCAAATTCTACTATCCTATATGATTGTGAATTATCAATAATTTCAATTACTATGTGAGGATTTATTATATCTCTTTTGGATTTCATTATTTGCATGTTATCACTTTGTTCATCCATTCTTTGAACAAAGATCTTAACTTGTACCTTCTCTTACCAAAGTTACTTTACTATTTTGTCTCTTTCATCGCATCAACTATCGAGTTTCTCATCTTACTTTTACGAGCACTCTCATTCACGATTGAACATTCCAATTATTTCCTTCATTTATCTTCCTTTGGTAATTTGTCTTGGCAGGTTACCTATGAAAGACTAGTGTCATTGATTTGTTTTGTTATACTGACGTGAATTTGTTGTCATACTTTCGCCATTTGATAGTTCCAGATTTTGAAATTTTACTGAAATCTATGGTTTTAATAACCAAGTACTTATTCCTTATACATTATACGTACCAGTATTTCTGCTCACATGCTATTTAATTTGTTACTACTTAATTCATTATTTTCTTCTCATATTTGAATTATATTTATTCTCAATCAAAACACACATTCTTTTCAACCTCATCTTTGATTAAAATAATACCTTGTTGTACACATTTCAATCATCCGTACCTAGTATCTTGATAGAGTGGTTATTGGATTTAAGTTCTGTGTTATAGTACTGAAATTGCCTGGACTATCTAAGAAGGGAATTTGGGGACCAAATTCTTTTAAGTAGGGGAGAATGTAAAGTCTCGTCTATTTACTCTTATAATTTATTTAAATCAATTTGATTAATCTTTATATCACTATTTTTATTTCATTTCAATCGAAATGTTTTATTTAAATAATATTTTGTTGGAATGTATATTGGATATTATGAAATTATTATTTTTATTTATTTTATTTTGTAGCGGGAGCAAATGTACATAGTATATTTTTATTTTAACTCTTTGTGTTAAATAGGGACCAAAATCTTTCAAATTTATATTTATTATTTGGCCCAAGACATTGAGCCCACAAATAAAGCCCAACCGCCTTATCACTCTTTATTTTTGCGGCACTTGATCAAACAGAAGACAAACACCAACAGAGAGGGTTTCTCTCATTTTCCTCCAAAGCCACTCCCTTTGGCAGCAGAATCTCGTCGGAATTGTGACGAAAATCTAACCAACGGATCATAACCAAATGTATACCATAAATATTCTCTTATGTTTTCCAACACCACCTCTGTATTGACAATCGAAGCTCTGGATCATCAGAAAAATACAATTGAATCTCATGTATGCTGCCATGATTCGGGCCGGCGCCGTCAAACTTTGACGGTCGATTTTCGGCAAACGACAGGTCCAAAATTTTGTTATATATATCAATTTGTTCGTATCGATGAGTATAATCTGATTATATAGTTATTTTTGAGAACCTATGTCGGATAAGTAGTGACGGGGCCTCGAACCACCGGATGCCGGCAACCCCCATTTTGGCCATTTGGAATATCGAAATTTTATGAACCATACACTATCTGAAAGCTCTGGCCAGGGGCTACATGTTTTTATACTCAGCTTTTGATTTTTGATAAGTATTGTTAATGGCTCTGTGAGGTGTGTATACTATGTTCATGTGTGACACGGTTTGTTTGTGTGTTAGTGTTGGCATGTGTGTGTGTGTGTTGTAACGTGAGTTTTATGTGGGATGAGATGATGGACGGTGGCAGACGATATCGGAGAGGGACTGGGACAGAAACAGAGGCAACAGGAGTGGTAGGAGATTTTAGAAAGTTTTAGGGCGGAAATTAAATGGGTCAAAAGTTGAGGGATATGCATTAGAGAATTAGATAGAGTTTTGGACCCAATTGAAGATTTTAAAGACTTCAATTTGACCCCTCTAGTTTTTAATTTAGTCCTCCTAAATTAAGTCTTGATTTATTTCAAATTGACCCAAATCAAAGTCTTAAAAATATCAAATTAACCCACAAAACTTTTTAAAGTTCTAAAAATCTCATTTTTACCCCCAATTACTTTATTAATTTTTCAAAACCGTACAACTTTCTTATTTTTGAGCTGAAATGGGACAAATGACTTTCAAATGATCGCAAATTCGAACCATATCATCATTAAAATATTCTTCTGCGCAAGGCATATCCAAAATTATAACTTTACCCTTTGAACTTCTAAGTTCAAGAATCGAGGCCAAGCGTCTTTATTATACTATTACGCATCCAATTTTATTAATTTCACTTCCAAGTGTGTTAAGACCTTAGATATTACTTTATTATATATTATATTTATCATTTTTATAATTATATTATATTTTAGGACTCGACATGGGCTTTTATTTGGAAGTGACGAGGCCTTTCATGTACTAGATTGGAAACCTCGTAAAGCCGTCGTAGCAATATGCTTGATTTTCAAAAGAACTTCAATGAAGGTGAGTAAAACTTTCTTAACTGAGGAGTTTGAAAATTCTCAAATTATAATATTTTGTTTGTTCTTATATGTGAGTAAAACATTTTTGACTGGAAAGTTTGAGATTTTCCAAATCATGAAGCACTTGTTGCTTCAATATATTTTTCTGCTTGTATAAGCCTTTTGAAAAATAGTATGTTGAAGGAAATATTCAAGTGTGCATTGCCCTTTTGCTTGTGCTTAATCATAAGTTCAATTATAAAATTTTATATCAAATGTATCATTTGATCTCGACTGTTGTTATTGATTGTATTGTTACTATCAACTGTTATTGTCTGTCAACCGTTACTGTCAAGTGTTATTGTCTGTCAACTGTTATTGTCTATCACTGTCACTGTCTGTCAGGCATGAGTAGTTTGGGCAATCAATCGATCAGGTTGCCTGTGGTTCTTGCTTGACTACTCGTGGTATCTATTCCCATTTTTCCTGGTCGGGTTGGAGACTACAATAGGATTTAGGTTATAGATTGGGTATATTCTGGAATATGACGTACCCTGGGTTTGAATCCCATAGCTAAAGGGACGTCGAGCCTATTGAGAGGGATAAGGCAACTGAGGCTTCAGCCTATTGGAGTGTCATCTTTCATGGTGAGTGGAAACATATGGGTCGATGTTTGATCAACATCGATTCTACGTTTATGTGAGTTAATCTGGCTCGCAAGCTAAGTGTTACGCATGGGAGTCACCTCTAAAGTCCTTCGGGAGCTAAGTGCTACGCGTGGGAGCCTGATTCGAGCTTTTGTGTACCTACTTTATAAATATTTGTCAGATTTTTAAAAGCTCTCTCGCCAGAGTACGAGATCGCGTGTAGGTTGATAAGCTGACTCAAGTCGTCTCTCAAGAAACTAGATTCGGAAGTTCCTTTTGTGTTTGTTTTCACGAATAAGAAAATAAGAAAAACACACGGTCGAAATTTTGTTTGATTGTCGTACGAACTAGAATTTAATTAAACTAAGAGCAAATAAATTAAATCTAGAAAATACTTTAGCTATGACCTAATTGATTAAATCTAAAAATTATTTAAACCATGAATTAATTAATTAGATCTAAAGATTATTTTAATTATGAGCGATTAAGTTAAAAGATTTTAAAATATTTTGAGAAAACTAGGGTTTTAAAGCTTCGATTCGTCTCCACGATCTCTTGGGAAGACCCAGTTGATGGTTCTAAATGAATCTAAGCTCTGGACCCATAAGATCTAGCCAACAATTATTAAAATAATCAACATCCAGAACTCAACACAATCAATAGCATAATTCGTCATGGAAACAAAAATAAAGGGTTTTGAAAATTAATTATTCTAAGAGATTTAATCAAACTCGTGAAAGCAAGCAAATTAAATTAAAGAGTGAAGGAAATAAATACTTACTAATTAACGAAAACGAATTAACAGGGTTTGGTTGAAGAAATCTTGGATCTAAATTACCTAAGAACTAATCTAATTAATCTAAAAAATAGAAATTTAAAACTAAGTTGTCAGCCCCTAAGAGGCCTTAGAACCCTAGGAATATGTTTATGCTTTTGAAAATCCGAAATACATAGGGGTATTTATAGTTGTTGGAAAACATGGGCAGCAAGTCAGAGTTAAAATCCCGAAATTGAGATTGCACTGGGTAACACAGTGTCGGCGGATGTACCCAGTGTCAGCAAGGACATGTCGGCAGAGGCGTTTCAGCAATGCGTGCGTCGACAGTGCGCACGTCGGACGACACGGGCGGCGGACTCGGATATTGGGTAACCCAGTGTGGATCAACGTACCCAGTGTCAGCCGTAACACTTCAAATCGAGGCCCATTTTCGCTAAAACTTCACTCGTAGGCCCACCCTCGACTATCTCCAGTCTAAAACCCTTCAAGATACCTGAAATAAATATAAAATTAATTAATTAAGATTAAAATAGGATAAAACAAGTTGGAGATACAAAAATACAAAAATAAGTTTAATCTATCCAACTTATACCAAAAATAATAATAATAAAGAACTAAAATACTAACTAAATCAAGACAAATTCGTGTTAATCAACTACCCCATGCTTTATTGGTTTGTTCGTCCTCGAACAAATGATAATTTCAAAGTATAACAAGAATGAAAATAAGTCAAAGCAAACAGTCGTGTCGTGCTTCATAGATAATTTTGAAAATATAGATAAATGCAACGCAACCTCAAACGCTTGACCATTATTACATTGTCGCTCCAAAGACAAATCATGCTTCCTCACGAAGGGTAATATATAAGTGTACGCTCAAGCACTCAAGAATTTTTAATAGAGACGTGTTTACACTCAAATCATCAAATACAAGCACAATAAACAATCACTGAAAATAAAAAACTTCTCCATCGCATTTAAGTGTGTAACCAACAAAGAATCGGAGAAAGTCTTTTCGCGTTGTAATGTAGGCTCTTTGGACGGGTATGGAATATATAAGTTGTGTGGCTAACCACGATCTAACGTGATCAATAACTCATAAAACCTATTCTAATCACGAAGCGATATGCTTCACCTCATTCAAAAGATACCTCACTTGACACTCATAACATAGCCTTTATACTTAGGCTATTTCTCAACTCGCAACCCAAAACTTACTTACGCACAAACCACCTAAACAATTTAGAAGCTTATAATACGCTTCTTATTTCACACTCAACTCTTGCCTCTTAAGCATTTGGCTTTATAAGAAAATCAATAATACTAAGCACAAGCCTTTATAAGCATAGGCAACAACTCAACATAATTCACCATCATCTTTATTCTTTTTTTTTTTATGAAGGATGGTGTTCCTTAACACTTATTACAATTTTTCATAAATCCCTGATCAGAATTCCAAAACACAAATAACCAAAAAAAAATAACTAACTCTTAAAACCACGCTTTTAATGACGTAAGAGTCGACTCAAAAACACTCATAGCTATAGGAAATGGATATTTGGCTATGATTGGCTCATTCGAAATTTATAGTGGCTAATATATATAGATATGGACGGAATAAGGGTTTTTTCTGTACCTTAACGTCATGTTCAAAGCTGACTACACACAGCGATTTCAAAGAGATTTCAAAACAGAACTCACTCAAGTACATGCAATGATGATACACTCAGGCTACTCACTAGCTTTTGCATGAAAAAGTTTGAATTGACGCTGCTTTTAAGGTTTTGCGAAATTGTTTGCGTCCAAGTACCATTTTACAATATATAAATAATAATAATTTTGATAAATTTTATGCACTTATACATGCTCAAAGACAAGAACATCAAATCATACATAGTTAACTTCGACAGGCAATCCAGACAAACACAATTCAGCGCAGGAATAGTAAACAATCACTTTCAAATATTAGCTACTACAAAACTACGAATTCAAATTACACAATTAAAAATACAAATCATCACTCGACCATCCCCCCCTTGAAGAATCCGTCAATCTCCTGATTGCCATAAGCAATATAAGAAAAGAAAAGCAAGGGAGAAAAGGGAATAAGAAAATGTCCCTGTAGATCAAGTAGTCGAACTGCTCCAAACAGCTATGTGCAATCATCATTCATATTAAATCTCGTGATCGAAAATGTCTTGAATAAAAACCTAAAAAAAAAAATAACAAAAACAAACTAACTAGTAAAACTAGGATTTTTTGAATTTTTGATTTTTTTTTTTTACCGCTAACAGTAGCTCTAGCGGTAGCAGCTACTGTTAGATTACCGTTAAAGTCCTCTGTGTGGCACTAGCGATTGTTTTAGCAGTTGATCCTCGTCGTTACGCCTGGGCAAGAGTTAACGGTAAGGGTTACCGCTAGCCTACCGCTAAGTCCCCAGAATTGGTGGATTTTTTCGAATTTTCTGCACATCAACAAACGCATCAACGCATCAACGCACCACAGCAAATAACTCAACTTAACAAGTAAAATAGACAAAAAAGAAAATTCAAAATAAAATGAAAATAAACACTTGGGTTGCCTCCCAGAGGTGCTTGTTTAACGTCGAAAGCTCGACACCTTCTACGAAAGATGCTATCTCAGATCCAAAAATAAGTGACGATCGTGCCACACCTTAGTGTTTTCTAAGAGTAGAATAGGCGATTAAAATCACCAAGGCGAGTACGGAAAGCAAGTCGTAGAGTTAGAGAAAAGATTTCAACTCGCTTCGGAGGTCGAAAAAGCGAGAAATCAATCACCACGAACATATCAAAAATCAATTAGGGTAAGGGGGAGTCCTCAACCTTTGGAAAAACTAGGAAATCCGTTGAACAAACGGCAAATACCTTGAACTTCTCGAACTCCTTTAATTCTTTAGCATCCCCCTCAGTATTTTGAGAAATATCTAAAGATATAATCGGAGGGGAAATTACCTCGATTACCTCCACCACCTTATCCGTCTTAACACTTATCAACGCTTTGGGTGGCTCGATAAGAGGCTCGATCATTGCGTCCTTCTCCAAAAATGCATCCACCGTCTTTTCTACAATGGGCATCGCACCACCTCCATTTTCATTGAGCTTGAGTGGACTTGAATCTCCAACGTCGTGTAAGTTCTTCAATGGAAACACCTACCAAATATCATCCATGAAATCCCCAAAAAGCGCAAGAGAGGCGATCTCTACCATATCCCCAATCTCATCCTCCGTACACATCTCTCCCAAATTTGGCTCCATCGCATTATCCGTACAAAAATCGAGAAAACTCGAATTCGTAAGATCCACATTAGTCTCCAACGGAAATACCCCAACATCATTATCTAAAGCTTCATCAATTAGCACAGGGGAAGCGATCTTAACCAAATTTTAAACAACCTCCTCCTTACACGTATCTCCCAAATCATCGCTCAAGCTCGAACTCTCAACATCCAAGATGAGCTCAATCATATCTAAAATTAGCAGCTCTACTTGGAAGTTCGTCTTTCTCGTTCACCAGTATTTTCTAGAGAAGCCATTATTTGACCTAACATCATCTCTAAATTCTTCAGGCTCTTAGACTGGTCATCTGTCTGCACGGCGAGATCATTCACCTGCACAGTCATGCTAGTTACCTGCACGGTTTGCACCATGCCCTCCCATGATGTTACCTGCACGGTTGGCATCATTCACCATTATACATCATTCCATTCCCGACATGGTTTGCACCATGCCCTCCCATGTCGGGAATATATCCACCAAATCTAGGAATACCTAACATACTTAACAAAAACGTATAATAACAAAGCAAGCTAAAACTAAAACAAAACGAAACTACAACCAAATCGAAAGCCTTAACAAAGCCGAGTTGCAACGGTGCCATTCTGTTAGAAGAGTTTTAGTGGTGATGAAAGTATCAACGGGTTCATGGCTTGGTATTATCGGAATTCAATTCGATTGAGAGAATCAATGTGTTTCAAGCTTTGAAAAGTAAAGGGAAATGAAAATAAAGCAATTAAACTAACCAAACTAAGCTAAGAAATGTAATTGCATGTTAGTCGGATGCCTCGTCGTATGCCTCAATATAGAAATGCAAAGCAATCATGAAAATAAGCAAGAAAATGCAATATTTCGCCAAGTACAAGTATGCAAGCACAAGGTACAACTATGCATAAAAACTCAAATAATGAAAATTAGCAAAAATCAAAAGCATGGATGGAAAGAGCATTGAAATTTGACGTAAAAGTTTAAAATTTTATAAAAAATAACAATCAACAAAGAGTAGATCTAAGATTCAACCTAAAACTATACAGGAAAATAAGATTCAAAATAAAGTATAGGAAAAACTCAAAATCAAGACGATCCAAGACCCAGTCTATGACCTAGACGTGTCATTCATCTAGATTCCATAGCGAGTCCCCAAGATCTAACATGAAATCAAGGTGTCAAGTCAAAAGGCATGAAAATGAAGAACAAAGCATGAAATTAAAGAAAAAAACATGAAATTGAAAGGAAACTTACATGAATTAAGAAAGGAAACAAATCTTGAATGTAATTGCATCAAAGTAACTATCCAAGGGATTACTTGAATTCTTCTTGGACTTACAAACCCAAGGCAAAGCTTGAAAGTAATCTAAATCTAGAAAAGAAATTACCTCAAAGCTTGAAATTGAATCTAAAACCTAAGAGAGAAGATTATCCAAGAGATTGAGAGTAATTTGAT
>BMAC01000452.1:564081-566581 GCA_014905375.1 Phtheirospermum japonicum | reverse complement strand
AAGAACTAAAGAGGACTAAAAGACAACTCGAAAATATTTTTTTTTTGTTTTTCAATTTTTCAAATGTTTTTTGGATTTTCATTTTAAGAAGAAAGAAAAAAAGAAAATAAAAGAAATAAACGAGAAAAACTTGGGTTGCCTCCCAAGAAGCGCTTGTTTTACGTCACTAGCTTGAAAAACTCCCTTTTTTATCAAGGTGGAAAGATAACGGGAGGGTCCACGAAAATAATCTTCTCCTTGTCGGCAGGATCCACTCTTTGGAACGTCCTTGGCGCATTGCATAGCTCATATAAGATCTGCCAAAAAGCAAACATTCCAAATGGGCAAATGAAGCATGTCTCGGCTAGGTCCTCGGGTGGGATGGTGGTTTTGAAGTGCCCCGACGACTCATCAAAAAAGCAAAAGGAATGTTGGCCGGCTAAATCTTCCAACCTTCGATCGATAAATGAAGGAGGGAAATGATCTATCTTGGTAGACACATTTATCTTCTTAAAATTAATCAATATCCTCCAACCCGTTGAAGCCATCATGGCCAACAATCCTCCTTTTTCATCCTCAAGAACTAACAAGCCGCTCGTCTTGGGCACCAAGTCAATGGGCTTCACCCACTCGCTTTTGGACATCACGAACATCAAGCCCTCCAATAACAACCTCCACATCCCGGATCTCACCATATCTTCAAGACTCGAATTCAAAGAACTAAATCCCTCAACTAATCCCGGTATCCAATCAATAGCACCCTTAAGAATTGTAAACCCTTCAACCATCCTCTCCTCCTTTTCCTCTCGATGCGAATTTGCAAGGATGGTAATTGACTTGCTCCCCTCTTCCTCAACAAGATAATCGTCAATTTTTCCAAGCTTATGATCAATAACCCCCATCTCCCCCTCTAAAAGGTCGTCGTTGCCCTCAACGACACATCGAGAATAATCTACACACAAATCGGGGCCACATAGAGGCACAACAGGCTCATCATTAAGAACAAGGGGCTCATCCTCACAACATCCCTCAATATCGACATCTCGGACAATATCTTCCTTAATGATCCTATCTTCCAAACAAACTCGTTCGACTGTGACCTTGATGAAGTCCATATATACCCACTCTTCGTAAAATTATTTTGAAGTAAAAGGTAAGGGGTCAAGAGGAGTAAAAATACTCGGAATCAAAACCACATCCTCCTCCGTCGGTGAGAAAACCGAATCAACTAACCCACACTTATCAAGGAACGTGAATGTAAGTGTAGGAAAAGGTAGACTTGGCAATTGCCGACTCAAGAGCAAGGAATTCGGGTCGGAGGGTGGGATGGGATAATTCACCGGGACAAGTGGGTCCACGTGATAAGTAACAAGAGGATCGTGAGGTGGCGGTGGAGTAGGACAACCGGGTCCCGCACAAGGAGGAGTCAGGCTCAGGCTAGACATTTGAGCTATTTGAGCCTTCAATGTCTTTATTTTTGAAATCAACTCAAACTCCTTGGATGATAAGGGTGGAAAAACCTCATGAGCATGTGTTGGTGGAGGATATTTTGGCTCTTCAAGAGCATGCTTTTGATTTTTGCTAATTTTCATTATTTGAGTTTTTATGCATAGTTGTACCTTGTGCTTGCATACTTGTACTTGGTGAAATATTGCATTTTCTTGCTTATTTTCATGATTGCTTTGCATTTATATATTGAGGCATACGACGAGGCATCCGACTAACATGCAATTACATTTCTTAGCTTAGTTTGGTTAGTTTAATTGCTTTATTTTCATTTCCCTTTACTTTTCAAAGCTTGAAACACATTGATTCTCTCAATCGAATTGAATTCCGATAATACCAAACCATGAACCCGTTGATACTTTCATCACCACTAAAACTCTTCTAACAGAATGGGCGCCGTTGCTACTCGGCTTGGTTAAGGCTTTCTATTTGGTTGTAGTTTCATTTTGTTTTAGTTTTAGCTTGCTTTGTTATTATACATTTTTGTTAAGTATGTTAGGTATTTCTAGATTTGGTGGATATATTCCTGACATGGGAGGGCATGGTGCAAACCATGTCGGGAATGGAATGATGTATAATGGCCTTGGCAACGTGGGAGGGCATGGTGCAAACCACGTTACCAATGGTGGTTTTGATTATGGGCAACCTGGCATGGGAGGGCATGGTGCAAACCATGTTCGGGTTTGATAGTTTCTCAGGCGTGAATGGTTCTTTGGGTGGTTATAGAGCTCCAAATTCCTATCCGAACGTGCAAGCTCCAAATTCCTATCCGAACTTGCAAGCCCCGACTTCCGGCCCGTATGGCTATGATGCTCCACAATATTATCCGAATACGCCGAGCCCGAATCTGGGCCCGTATGGAGGAACTTGGGAATTAGTAGCTGGCACCACTCGGGGCTTGATTGAAATTGAGAGGATGAGAATCAGCCATACGGGACCGGGACTCGGATATCCACCACTCACATTTCACTACAGTCATATTCATCATAGTATTGAAATTATAACAGGTGGGGGG
>BMAC01000452.1:536714-564056 GCA_014905375.1 Phtheirospermum japonicum | reverse complement strand
CATGCTTTTGATTTTTGCTAATTTTCATTATTTGAGTTTTTATGCATAGTTGTACCTTGTGCTTGCATACTTGTACTTGGTGAAATATTGCATTTTCTTGCTTATTTTCATGATTGCTTTGCATTTATATATTGAGGCATACGACGAGGCATCCGGACTAACATGCAATTACATTTCTTAGCTTAGTTTGGTTAGTTTAATTGCTTTATTTTCATTTCCCTTTACTTTTCAAAGCTTGAAACACATTGATTCTCTCAATCGAATTGAATTCCGATAATACCAAACCATGAACCCGTTGATACTTTCATCACCACTAAAACTCTTCTAACAGAATGGGCGCCGTTGCTACTCGGCTTGGTTAAGGCTTTCTATTTGGTTGTAGTTTCATTTTGTTTTAGTTTTAGCTTGCTTTGTTTATTATACATTTTTGTTAAGTATGTTAGGTATTTCTAGATTTGGTGGATATATTCCTGACATGGGAGGGCATGGTGCAAACCATGTCGGGAATGGAATGATGTATAATGGCCTTGGCAACGTGGGAGGGCATGGTGCAAACCACGTTACCAATGGTGGTTTTGATTATGGGCAACCTGGCATGGGAGGGCATGGTGCAAACCATGTCCGGGTTTGATAGTTTCTCAGGCGTGAATGGTTCTTTGGGTGGTTATAGAGCTCCAAATTCCTATCCGAACGTGCAAGACTCCAAATTCCTATCCGAACTTGCAAGCCCCGACTTCCGGCCCATATGGCTATGATGCTCCCACAATATTATCTGAATACGCCGAGCCCGAATCTCGGCCCGTATGGAGGATGGAAAGAGCATTGAAATTTGACGTAAAAGTTTAAAATTTTATAAAAAATAACAATCAACAAAGAGTAGATCTAAGATTCAACCTAAAACTATGCAGGAAAATAATATTCAAAATAAAGCATAGGAAAAACTCAAAATCAAGACGATCCAAGACCCGATCTATGACCTAGACGTGTCATTCATCTAGATTCCATAGCGAGTCCCCAAGATCTAACATGAAATCAAGGTGTCAAGGCAAAAGGCATGAAAATGAAGAACAAAGCATGAAATTAAAGGAAAAAACATGAAAATGAAAGTAAACTTACTTGAATTAAGAAAGGAAACAAAGCTTGAATGTAATTGCATAAAAGTAACTATCCAAGGGAGTACTTGAATTCTTCTTGGACTTAAAATCCCAAGGCAAAGCTTGAAAGTAAATCTAAATCTAGAAAAGAAATTACATCAAATCTTGAAATTGAATCTAAAACCTAAGAGAGAAGATTATCCAAGAGATTGAGAGTAATTTGATCCCATACCCTAGATTGGGTTGGGAGGGGAGTGAATATCCAAAAAAATGAGAGAAGTCTCCTCTTTGTACAAGCTCTCCTTGGAATTAAATGGGTCAAATTGGGCTTTAAGGCTTGATTTCCTTGGTTTGACCAAGTTTTGACCCCAAAAATAGGCTCCCTAGTCACTTGGATAGCCCCTTTTGGCTTGGTTGCTTGGTTGGGGAGTGCATGGATAGGTTGGGCGTGCATGGCTAGGGGGCATGCTTGAGGTTCAAGGAGGCTTGGATGGTATCTAGGTGGCGCTGGGATGGCCAAGGGAGGGCTAGTTGTCTCACATGGCTCAAGGAATGGCGCTGGGATGGTCATGGGCTACTTGGCCATCTCACATGGCGCAGAGATGGCATGGATATGGTTGCACTAGGCGCTGCCATGGGTGCTGACTGGAGATGGCACGGAGTTGGCAGGGTGATGGCCACCATTACAGAATGCTTTCCCCTTTGGAGCTCTTTCTTGGCACAACTTTGGCAAGCCCTTGGCAAGGAGATGGCTTGATTTTTAGCCTCCATATCTTAGCTTGAATTCAAGTCATTAAACCACCTATTAAATGAGAACTTTCAACATAAACCCACGAATTTCACCAACCTTAAATCAATTAAAACAATTTAACACAATTAAACATAAAATCAAAAGAAGAACATAAAAACCCTAAAATAAGAAAAATAACCTAGAAAACAAATCTAAACGACTTAAAAACCACTAAAAATAATATAAAACCCTAATTAAGAACACGAGAAAAACACAACAATTACATGCAAAACACTTTGTGGTGGCGGTCGCTAGAGATGGCAATGGACTGGGACAAGCCAGCCTGGCCCGAGCCCGTCGGGCCAACCTTCAAAATCGGGTTGGGCCAGGCCGAATTTTCATCAAACCATGATTTCATCGGCCCAAGCCCGTCCCATCTTAGAAAACGTAGTGTAATTGGGAGGTCAAATTGGGCCGAGCCAAAATGGCCCGAATTTTTTTGGGCCAAAGATCCTAAGGCCCAAGACCATCTGAAATCGGGTCGGGCCAAAGATTGTCGGCTCTAGCGGTCGCGTTGAAACTTGGTTAGTTGGATCATTTCGCTGAATTTTTGTTCTAGGGTTTAGATCGGTGTTGGTGTGGGTTGAGTTAACCTAGGACTGACTCATGCTTAACAGGCTTAGTGATTCTGGAATTGACTTATCTGGTTTAGGAGTTTTATCAA
Source organism: Phtheirospermum japonicum (assembly GCA_014905375.1). NCBI lineage: Eukaryota > Viridiplantae > Streptophyta > Magnoliopsida > Lamiales > Orobanchaceae > Phtheirospermum > Phtheirospermum japonicum. Next base: position 561,508 of record BMAC01000452.1, on the reverse strand, counting down.
TAAGTAAATTCACAACGCCTGATTATTAGTGGTGCTTGAGCACGGGTTCTGACGGCAATGACAACACAAGATGCAGAATAGGCAATGGTAGGTTTTATCACGACGCGTCTCGCGGCTGAATTCTGGTTGGCAGCTCTGGCGATAATAATTAACGGTTTCATCGAATTAGCAGACAGAGGCGGTGACTCGGGTCCAATGGGTTTAGCGATTCTGGATTTAACTTGTCTTGTCCAGGTGCTGGCTCGATCAGACGCGGCGCTGGCAGGTTGTGGTTCAGATGTACAAGGTCAATCGTGTATTCTGGAAATCTTGGTCAGAAACGACAGTCTGCACCTTGGTGTGAAGGCGAGTGGCTCAGGTTGGCTGAAGGCCGCGGAGGAAACTTGGTTTAGTTTTGGTCTTGTTTGAATGATGGGTTCTCCGAATCGGATGGGTCAAATAGGTTCCAAGATTCTGGTTCTTTCTCACTGGTATTTTTATCAGGATATGGTGAGGATTAGGACAGGTGGCGTTCGATTCAATGAGTTGTAGGAGATGACTCGTCTGGTTCTTATGGTGAATCTATCAATGGCACTACACGATGAACCGACGACCATGAATCTGCGACCCCAAAGGTAGATTATATTCTCTTGAAATCTGGGTCTAAAATACAGTGGTTGATTGTAGATGACGTTTGTAATAGTGTTTGAGTTTAGCGATCATTTCTCCGGTGACGTTTAATGATGGTTTTGTTTCTAGGTTTTACATATCAAGAATGGTGTATAGATAAAAAAAAAAAGCAATGAGCTTGGATTCGACTTACTGAAATGGACGACAAAAAGAATGGTTATGAGTTGCATTCTAATTTGCATCTTAATATAATCAACAAGATATGTGATTAGATTACTAGGTTTAGGTTTAGGAGTCCCTAAATCAAAGATTACTGGGTTTCGGTCGAGGATTCCCAAAATCGTAGGATTGTTGATCTATTTGTTTGAAAAACATAATTAACAAACTGTGGGACTTTTGGAATGATATGGTTCACTCAAAGATGACTTGATTTGATTAATATTAAACTCAATACAATGCAGCACATAAAATACACACAATTTTACATGTAAAAATAAATCTTTGATTTATAAATAAATGCATGAAATTTTACTAATTGGGCTTAAAAATTAGATATATACGTAATAAGAATTTGAGATATTACAAATAGCTTCTTCCTAGAGCGGTGTTTCTGGGCTGGATAGAGCTTTCTTAATGGAGTTTGACTCATCATCCAACAAGTACGTGATAAAATCAGGTCCAAAAGACTTTGAAGTCTTTACCCTTTTTCCACATCTTGGTTCATCAATATTTAGTTTTGAGTCACTTGCAGTTTCATACATTCTTTTGTTAGAACTAGATTTTGTCTTATCTTTACACGAAAAGATATTCTCAAAAAATATCGCATTTCTTGACTCAATCGTAGTACCTTCAGAAATCTCAGTATTTTCCGAGTTGTGTACTAAGAATCAATATGTCATACTATTGTATGCATATCCAATAAAAATGCAGTCGACCATCTTTGGTCCGATTCTCATGTTTTTGGTTCAGGCACAACGACCTTTGACAAACACCCCTACACTTTTAGGTGTTTATAAGCTGGCTTACGGCTTTTCAAAGTTCATAAGGTGTCTCATTTTTACCTTTAAGTGATATATTATTTAATATGTGGTTGGACGTCAAAACAACTTTCCCCCACATGTTTTGTGGTAAACCCGAGTTAATCAACATGGCATTCATCATCTCTTTAAGAGTTATATTTTTGTATTCGGCAACGCCATTAGACTATGATGAATACGACGCCATCGTTTGATGCAATAAACCTCACTCAACACATAATTGTCAAACAAATCTACATATTCACCGCCTCTATCACTTCGAATTATTTTAATCCTTAGTTGATTCACTACTTCAGTTTTATATCTCTTGAAAGTTTCAAGAGCTTCATCTTTACTTCTTAACAAATATAAGTAGCAAAACCTTTTACAATCATCAATGAACGTTATAAAAAACTTCTTTCCACCTCTAGTTGGCACAAATTTAAGATCACATATATCAGTGTGAATAAAACCTAGAGGTTCATTGCATCTTTCCACTGAATGGAATGGTAATTTAGCCAATTATGACTTCAATACTAATTTCACATCTACTTTCTGATTCAATTTTTGAGTTTGGTGTAATAATCCGAATTCATAAGTCTTTTTATTGCATTTAGATTAACATGTCCTAACCTAATATGCCATAAATCAGAACACTCAAGCAAGTATATGGAATTAGATGCATTTTCATTCATACTTGAAGAGTTTACTAGGTGAGTAGCCATTACATTCGGTTTCAAACAATCCTTTGTCTAGATAACCCCTACATAAGAAATGTCCAAACTTTCTTAACCCAGATTTTTTACCTTCAAAGACAAACTTAAATCCATGCTCAAGCAGAAGTGATTCAGATACTAAATTTTTACAGATGTCTGGGACATGCAGTACTTCCTTCAGCAGTAACTCTTTTTTAGAAGTTAACTTAAGAGCAATGTTTTCAATTCCAGCCACTTCCGACAAGGATGAATTCCCCATATGGAGCTTACAACCGTTGAAACAGTGTAGTTTGAAAACACATCTATGTCGGAACAGACATGTCGAGTGGCACCAGTATCAATGTACCACTCTCTTGGGTTATCAACCAAATTGACTTTCAATACCAAAGCTGACATATCAAAGTCATTAAGTTCAATCGATTAAGGAGAAACAAGATGAGCAATTGATTATCCCCAGTACTGCCCATTATTCTTTTTGGGATTCTTACAATATTTTTCCATATGGTTTGGCTTGTCAAAATTATGAAGATTTCTAGTAAACTTCCAAACCTAGCAACTTGTTTGCCTTTGTTGTTTTGAGCATTATGAACTTTTCTTTTAATGATCCTGCCTTGCTTCAGCAGATTAGCACGAGCCTCCATTGGAGATCGGCTTATCTTATTCTCATATTTTCGATTGTCTTCTTCAATACGAATCTTGACAATCAACCTCTCAAGTACCATCTCCTTTTTCTTGTAATTAAGGTAATTTTTGAAATCTTTCCAACCCAAAGGTAACTTCTCAATCATAAGAAGCTACCTAAAAGGATTCACTTAGGGACATGCCCTCAACATGAATATCATGCAAAATCAGTTTGGACTCCTGGACTTGAGAGATGACAGTCTTAGTATCAACCATCTTGAAGTCCAAAAACTTGCCAACAATGAACTTTTTTGCTCCAACATCTTCAGACTTTTACTTTTTTTCCAAAGCATCCCAAATTTCCTTGGCAATCTTCACAACATTGTACAGTTCATTTCTCATTCCATTCAAGATATGTTTTCAAAAAAGGCAATCACCTTGGCCCCAAGTATCATACGCAGCACGTAAGTCAGCATTGACTTTGTTTTGTGCAACCAAAGGTGGATCCTCCTTCAAATATCTAACCTAACCCATAGTGGTTTGATAGAATAACATCTTTTGTTGAAATCCCTTAAAATCAAGACCATTGAATTTTTCGAATCTTTCAGCAATAACAACATTTTGAACAAAGGTTCTTGTTGCTTCGACAGTGTTCGTCACTTGAGTGGTTTGTGCTGTTTTGTCAGTTTTCTTCGGTTGTTGATTGACGTTCTCTATGAGTACGTTCTCCATGAGTTCAATAACAAAGAAGTATTTGTCCTGCGATTGTTACAAAATATAAATACGAAAAGGATATTGCTACTAAATTGTACTACAATTCTGACAAATGCTAAAAAAAAAATTAGAAATTGGAAAAACTAAAAAAAACACCTTCTTGATTTGGATCAAATTGATCAGTAAGTTGAAGCGAGAAAGATCTCTTTCCCCAAGATAAATACGCCTCATGTAATGCTGACGGAACTGGTGTAATGTCCCCAAAAATTCAACGAATTAACGCTTTTGAAGTTGTAGCACACCAAACTTTAAAGTCCCAACGAACTTGAAAAGTGTGAAACCGAGCAAAAAAATTTAAACAAGTGTTTGAGGCTTTTAGTGCAGAAAATATGCAGAATGAAGTTCATTCAGTGTGTATTCTGCCTAGAACCTCTAAATCTATTCATAAACTTCACCTTGCAGGGGTTGAGAATTTGAAAGGATGGAGCAGCTGCAATTAGTGGCTTTAATTCCCCACTACAGCCACTACCTCCATCATCACAGCTTTGAGACTTGTCAAATGCTACTGATTAAGTTGAAAAGTCACAAAAGATAATAGGTCGAACTCATCTTCAATTGACCAGAAGGCTTGAGCATCTTAATGGGCTCGAGCCCAGACTCCTTTGGAGAGTCCAGAAATAAAAAGGGGCCCATGGCTTAAAGACCCAAGTCCTAAGTCAATTTTCAAGATCCAAGGCCTAGGCCTAGGCCTACAGTTACAACCAACATGTGCATGATCACATCATGCTCAATACAACTTCCTCTTAACTTATAAAGTGTATAAATTACCCTTACATTTTCAATGTGCGATTTTATACACTTCTAATTTTCAAATGGCTAACTTACATAATTTATTTCTCACTCGCCCAAAATCAGTTTTGAGAAAATAAATATATTACGATTATCTACCCAATACATAGAATATAATTATAATATTTAGTTTCACATAAATTAAATGCTTAGCCATTAAAATTAGCCTCAACAAAAATAATTTTCCAACATTCAGTACTGCTAACTATTTATTACTCCTTCTAAAATATATTTTACTATAAGAGGTGTAGTTTTAAAAACCTTAGATATTAGAACGGGTATACATTATTCCTTCTAGAAACTAAATATAACTAGAATTATGTACATTACCCCTTCTAGAATAGATGTTCTAACATGTATTTTTTGTACTAGTGTCAATTATCGAGGTAAATACAGACGATTGAATCCTTCAATAATTTCGGTGGTAACTGACAAGATATTTAGGAATTACAGACGGGTTTGTTCTTTAAAGTCCCCCCTTTTTGTGTGTGTGCAGGGGCGGATTTACCCTAGTATTTGAGGGGGCCACAGCCCCCCAAAAAAGATTCCAAAACCCTAATACTATTTATGACTTTTTTTTTATTTGTAGTTATATATATATATACTGGCCTCCTAAAACTTACAAATTTATAACTTAGTCTAGTGGTTTGTGAGTTAATTTCTTCTCAAATGGTTCATGGTTCAACTCTTACTCTTGCCCATTTTTCCTTCTTTTTTCTATATTTTTTATCTCTTGTTTTTCTATATTTTTTATCTTTCTTTTTATATTCCTCTTTATCATTTATTTCATTTTAGTTTCCTTCTCTTTTCTTTCTTTTTATCAACTAATCCATATATTCTTTATCCTTCATTTTTCTTTCTTTTTATTTTCCTCTTTTTCATTAATTAAATTTAAAAACAAAAATATAGAATTAAAAACATCACCCCTCCCTCTTTATTTTTATTTTTCTCTTTCTCGTTATTTACCTTAAAAAGTAATAATATAAAACTAAAAAAAAGTATATCGCCAATTTCTCTCTTTTTTCATAACCTTTTCTTTTTTTTTCTTTCCATATTTTCACAAATTAATGGTACCAACTTAAAAGTAAAAACATATCTTTCTCATTTTCCTTCATCCCTCTCTAGCTCCTTTTTTATTTTCCATCTTATTTTTATTTCATATCCTCTCTAATTTATCGTAACACCAAAAAGGTTAAAAATTTATATTTTCTTTGATATAACACGAGTCGATTCTCGTCATTTTATCAAATTATTTTTGTCTAATACGCGGCCTCCCCGAACGAGAAATCCTGGATCCGCCCCTGTGTGTGTGTGTGGTTCCAGATATGCTCACTTCACAAGAACATTGGGTCTGTAGAAACTCAAATCATTTGTAGTTTTTTTTCGTAGGCATTAAAATTACAAGGAAAGAAATTGTTAACTCTCCATGACGTGCCTTTGTGTTGCATAGTGGTAAGATCTTCATTTTCTATTTCGAGTCTTATGTCTTGGTATAACCATTAGCAAAATAGTGTTTCATTTTTTACTGTTAGATTTGAATGTGGTAATTGGAATATGTTGTTTCAAGTTATTATGGGTGACTCAAATGGTTGAATATTATCCGTATATAAACATTTTAAATTTTTTGTGATTACTATAAAATATGCATACATTCAGATAGCGCTTTACATTGTGTAGTTTTGTAGATCTGTAATTTTGAAATGTGATGTTAAGACTCGTGATAAACAACACTAGTGTTAACATCAACTAGTTTGAAGCTGCGAACTTATAACACAACAGGTGTTATGATTGTTGTTAAGTAACACCAGTGATAACACTAAACAAAGAAATATTGAATGGCAGTGGAATAAAGATAAATGAACACACTCATTAAACTTTTAGTCCGTAAGTAAAAGCACTTACGGACATGGGTATTCATACCCGAAAACTATATTACTTAATCATTTAAGAACAATTAAAAAATGTTTAAGTAATATATGAAAAACAAGTGTATCAAAACTTGATACACAAATACTTGTTGCTACGAATGATCTGATCTCATCCGTTGGTTACGCAACGTTGAAAATCTCTTGATTCTGACTTGTTACTCCAAGTAAGTCTTATGTTTTGCTTTCTTGAGTAAGCCCAGTTCTCTTGCCTTCAAACCTAATTTTCGTGTGTTCTTATCATTTGCGTCGTTCACCCTTATAAATAATCAAGACTCCTAGTTTTGATAAATAAGTTAAGCTAAAAATAAGGAAACTAAGTAAAATCCTAAACTACCTTTAGGAAATAAATCTAGACTCCTAAATAAAATAAAGTCCAAGAAAGGAAAACATACAAGATGGAATATTTTCGAGAATAATATCCTCAGCAATCTCCCCCTTTTGCCTTTCTGGACACACACACAAATGACATAGGCAAGACACATAAAAACAAACTCCCCTTGAGTTTAACGACTACCTCTGAATAAACATTGTTGAACACCCCGAAACAAAAGAAATAAAAATGTTTATGTAGCAACCAGTCATTACATAAAAATAGACTAAAAGAAGCATGATCACTCAAAGACCACGAGTTCTCTTAGATCGTCGAGCAGATGACAATGTCCCTTCATCAGCCTTCCTCTTCTGCAGCAGCTTCATCATTATTTTTAGCTTCTTGTTTCTCGACAAGACCTTCTTCCTCCTCTTGCTTAAGTTGGACAACACTTTGGAAGCTTGTCCATCAGTATCCTCAGCAACCGCATCCGCATCCTCAACCTCCTCAGTCTCCTCAGGTTCTCTCCCTAGTTCAGAAAGCAAAAGGGCCTCATACCATGAACCCCGCACAGCCTGAAGCTGGGCAATTTGATTTTCGAGTAAGGCAAGTTGAGCCCGTACAACTTGAGGCGGGAGTTTGACCATGTTGTGATTGGTGTTGCGTGCCACAGAACCGTTACCACGCACAACCCCAGGCCGAACAAGCGCTTGCCAGGGCAGATTGACAACACGGGCACTCGATAGGTGTTGGCTACGTAAAGTGAACCACTCAGCCTCCCCAGTCAGCACATCATCTCCAGATGGCATAAAACCTTGATGCTCCATCACGCTATAAATAAGAGACGGAAAGTAAAGAGAGGAGGTAGTTTTGGATGTACCAAACCTGGTGACCGCATCAAAAACCTGCTGACCAAAGCTGAACTTGATTCCACGACCAAGTTTGAATAGGAATTGTGCTTGAGGGCGAGTTAGTAAAATCGCATTCTTTGAAGGGACCCAGTTAAAAACAGCAATATTATGCAGCACCGAGTAAAGGGAGGTTAACTTGGTGCTGGGCAATTGTTCGCGCCACTTAGTCAACTGCCCACCAGATAGGAATTGGATGACTTCATCCATGTCGTCAACAGTGGAATCACCTTGATAGGCCTCAGTTCCAAACAAATCATTAATCAAATCCGGGGTAAAGGAGTAGAGTTTCCCACGAACGTACACTTTTCTGAAATTCTAGAGGCGGGATTTGCAACAGAGGGAAGTAGATTTCCATAAATCTCCAGAACCACATCTCGAACAAAAGGCATTGCGGTACATACCGTGGAATAAATGCCCCGATGTTCGAATAATTCAATCAGATTCTGGTGCTTGAAAAGCTCCACAAGCAGCCGTCTCTCATCAATCATTCCCCGATCATGGTAGGTGGAAAACAGCTCTTCTGCTACGGATGTTAAAAACTCCAATGAGAAAGGAACCATGTCCTCAATTTCGACTTCCACAGAGGCAGAAGAGTCACCAGAGACACCTTCCAAACAAGATGGATGAGAGGGTTCTTGGGTAGAAGCAGCAATCGATTCAAAACTGGAGGTAGGAGTAGGTGTAGCAACGGGTGATGTTGGCTTTGGTGACATGTCATCGGTCCCAACATCACTTTGTGGAGTGACAGCAAGCAAATAGGTCTTGTATTTCTTCTTCGACGTCTTCTTGGCAGGCATGAGGTCCTAAATAAGGATCTCGTCAGATGGATCGGGGGAATACTCAAACCCGAAATTGGGTTCAGGCTCAGGGTGAAACTCAGGAACAGGATCGGAAGCAGGTGGAACTTTAGCAGGTTTGGAGGAGCTTGAAACCTCCCCAGTAAAGAAGTCCACAATCTCATACAGAGCAGTGGAGTCTCCCGGCTCAGACGATATGGGAAACCTTTTCATTTGTGCAAGCGGGTTTTTCTTGTCAGCAAGCTTTACAGTTTCCTTCCGGCGCGAGACCTTGTCGGCAATACACGCGGAGCCGAGGTGGTCACCAGTGCAGCAGCAAGAATGGAGGGAAAAAATTCCTCGTCATCCGAGTCAGTCATGACAGTGACGTCCTCGGTCAGGTTCATGTGCTCGAGTGGCACAACACGCCTTGGTCCGGCCTGACTTTTCAGAACTGTCGGTGGCACCACGCCAGGGGGAATGTTCCTCAGCCTCCGAGACCTTTTCAGGGTCGGATCCCCTACGCTGCCGAAGATTTCCGCAATAAGTGGCAGGTTTGGCGGGTTGTCGATGTCAATTTCATTCCCATCCTGACCAGAGAAAACCTGCTCCTAAGGATTTACATCAACGGGCGCCGGAATCGGAACAACATCTTGAGGTTGGAGCGGCGGTGAACCAACTGGAGGAGTTGTAACTGGTGACGGGTTCTGGGGGAACGTGCCACCTATATCCTCGCGAATATCCAAGCCACCGAGTCTCGGAAGATTCACCGGTGCCTGGCTACTGGACGGGTTCTGCACGTCGGCAGGAAGCACTGGAGTTTTGCTCGGAGAAGACATCCTGCAAATTTCACAAAGAGAGCAGCAAAAAAATAGGCAATTCGAGAGAGAGAGACGTAGAAGATCAAGAGAGTTGGAGAGGTTTAATTTTGCAAGATAGTTACATAAAAGTGGGATAACAAAACGGTAAAATTTCGGACTCTTAAACCCAAAAAAAAAAACGACTGTTGTAACAAGAGAGAAAAACAGAGTGAAAACCCTAATTTACCGAATCCTGACTTAACCCAAATGGATTTTCTTTCCATCCAAACACCCCACTCCCCCTTAATTTAGGGCACAATATCTCCACAAAATCAAGGTAAATCACACGTCCCTACAATTGCATAAAATCGAATTAGAGCTGGAACTTAGAACCATCACTATAGTCGTGAAAATACGTACAGGGTGAACAACTTTCTGCCACGTCAACCCTGTACATGTCCAACTCTCCGATTTTAACTCCACTGAAACAACCGATTAACATAATTCTTAAAAAGATTGATAAAAGTCAAAGAGAGAAGCAAGCATAAGTAACAGAACACACAACAATTTGGCATCTTCACATAGTATGAATGTCCTAGAAGATGCCTAAAATACATGACCTAAAAAAGATAAAAATACACTTAATGTTTTTAGTGACTTGATCTGTTTTACTTTTCATGACTGATGACATTATAACCAACATTACTCCAAGTGAAGTCAATGAAAACAAACTCCTTAACCCAAGTTAATGACTACGTCAAAGTCGCTCAAGGTGGTGAAATATATAAAGATTAGATTCTTTTTAATTCAGATTTCTTCATCTTTTTACAAATTTGAAGAGAAATTATCTTAGAAATTGCTTTTTAACTCCCCTTATTTTTGGACCTGGGAGAAAGCCAGTTTCTGCGGGAAATTTCCACAATTACCTAGTCGAAGAGGCCAGTTCTTTTTGTCACCATTTTTATTACAACACAAGATCTTTTTGCACCAAAAACAGACCTAATGCATTGATATTATGTATGAGACAGAAAAATAAAAATGCATGCAAATTGTTCAGATGTTATGACTGATGATAGAATTGGGCTTCACAACATCAAACCCAACATGGACTAGATAATGCACATACTGAGATCTCTTCTCAAACGAGAGAAGGTCTCAAAATCTAATGCCTTTGTGAAGATGTCAGCTAGTTGATCGTTTGTCCCTACATGCTCAAGACTCACTATTTTATTCTCAACCAAGTCTTGGATAAAATGATACCTGATGTCAATGTGTTTTATACGAGAGTGATGAACGGTATTTTTTAAGATATCTATGGCACTCGTGTTATCACAAAGTACGGTCAGAACACTACTATGGAGACCGTAGTCTTCAGTCATCTGGTTCATCCACAGAAGTTGCGTGCACGCACTTCCAGCTGCGATATATTCAGCTTCTGCTATAGAGAGGGATATACAATTTTGTTTCTTACTGTACCACAAGGCCAAGTTACTTCCCAAGAAGAAACAACCTCCAGTGGTACTCTTCCTATCCACCACATCACCTGCCCAGTCTGAATCAGTGTAACCAACAAGTTCAGTGCATGTATCTCTAGTATACCACAAACCTAAATCACTTGTTCCAGCCACATATTTAATTATTCTTTTTACAGCTTTTAAATGTGACTCTTTAGGTTTTGATTGATACCTAGCACACAAACATACATTGTACATTATGTCAGGCCTACTTGCAGTTAGATACAAGAGACTTCCTATCATGCTCCTATAAACGGTGTTATCAACACTGATCCCAACATCATCTCTTGACAGTTTGCTGGTTTTCCCCAAAGGTGTTTTCTTATGCTTTTTATTTTCTAATCCATGTTTCTGAACCAGATTTTTAGCATATTTGGTTTGGGAAAGAAAAATACCATCATCGACCTGTTTAATTTGTAAACCAAGAAAATATAAAAGGTTACCTTCCATGCTCATTTCGAATGTGTCTGACATCCGAGCTATGATATCCTTCACCATCTGTTCACTAGTGGATCCAAACACAATATCATCCACATAAATTTGAACTACAAAAATGTGCTTGTTGGATTTGAGAAGAAACAAGGTTTTATCAACTTCACCTCGTCTAAAGTTTAAGAACAGTAATTGTTGAGTCAACTTCTCATACCAAGCTCTTGGAGCTTGTTTTAAGCCATACAACGCCCTTTTTAATTTCAAAACAAAATTGGGTTTTTGAGGATCAACAAACCCTTTGGGTTGCTTAACGTATACTTCCTCACTCAAACCACCATTCAAGAAAGCACTCTTAATATCCATTTGATATAGTGATATTTTCAAATGACAAGCAATAGCAACACAGAGTCTTACAGATTCTATTCGTGCAACCGGTGCAAATGTCTCGTCAAAATCAATCCCCTCAATTTGAGTATATCCTTGTGCAACCAGCCTTGCCTTATTTCTCACAATGTTTCCTGCTTTATCGGTTTTGTTCTTGAAGATCCACTTAGTGCCAGTGACATGTGTGTTTGGAGGGTGTGGAACCAAGTCCCAAACATCGTTTTTAGCAAATTGATCCAACTCCTCCTACATGGCTTTGATCAAGAACTCATTCTTCAGAGCTTCTTCCACACGCTTAGGCTTTGTATTAGTAAGAAACAAGGTATCCCAAATTTGAGAGCAGTTAGTCGAAAGACAGACATATCTTACCATTTCTTTGAAATTTATCTCTCTTCATTGTGCTCCTCTCATCAATACCTCCAATAATTTGACTTGTTGGATGATTCCTCTGAATTCTTGATGAAATATCCCTCTAGTACAGGTTAATTTGATTATTCGGGTTGTCCTCATCTGAGTCTGAATCTGGTTCAGGAGTTGGTGTTAGGACTGGTGATGGGTCCTAAGTACCAACATTGTCTGCTCCTTCAGGACTTGTTGTTAGGTTCGGTGACATGTCACCAGACCCATCATCGCCTGTAGTATCAGTCTGTGTACCTGCACTATTATGTAATTCATCCATAACATATTGAGGAGTCTGATCATATACCAGATCATTATCCTCAGCAGGTTTAACAGCACTAATCAAGTCATCAAACTTCACATTGACAGACTCCATCATGCAACGTGTCCTAAGGTTAAACAACCTATAAGCATGACTGTTTTGGAAATATCCCATGAAAACACATTTGTCACTTTTAGAGTCCAGTTTGGAAAGATGCATCCTTTCATTCAGTACATAACAAACACACCCAAAGACATGGAAATAACTCAAACTAGGGTTTTTGCCCAACAACAATTCGTAGGGTGTAACATGTGACCCGGGTCTGAAATACACCCTATTGATTGTGTGGCAAGCAGTATTCATTGCTTCTGCCCAAAATCGTTTTGCAATTCCATTTGAAATAAGCATGGTTTTAGTCATCTCAGCAAGATATCTATTCTTTCTTTCAACTATACCATTATGTTGGGGGGTAATGGGTGAGGAAAACTCATTAGTTATTCCTTCCTTTGAACAATAGTTTGAAAAACCTTCATTTTCAAATTCTTTTCCGTGATCAGAGTTGATCCTTCCTATGTTCACACCAAAACGTACGCACAACTTTTTTGCAAGTTTTTTAAAACTTTGAAAAGCTTCAGATTTTTCCCTTAAAAACTTAACCCAAGTAAATATAGAAAAATCATCAACTACAACCAGAATATACCGTTTACCTCCAAGACTTTCCACTTCCAGTGGTCCCATGAGGTCCATGTACATGAGTTCAAAGTAATATGAAGTGGTAAGGCTCTGAACATGTGGGTGCGGTACCCTGAATTATTTCCCCTTCTGGCATGCTTCACAAATCGGAATGATCTTTGTGTTAAGTTTCGGTAAACCATTTATAGCCTCTTTCTTCACAAGCATTTCCAACATCTTATAGTTGACATGTCCAAGCTTTTGATGCCACACCTCGGCATCGCTCAATTGGGATAACTTGCAGAATACATCGCCGTTTCTTTGATAGCAATTATATGAGGTTCTTTGGCCAGTAAGAATGCAAGCATTTCCTTCATCATAAACTTCACATTTTTCCCGTGTGAACTTAACACTAAAGCCTCCATCACACAATTGGCTGATGCTGATCAAGTTTGTTGTTAGTCCTTCAAAAAGTAACACGTTCTCGAGTTTTACAATTCCTGGAACATGGAGTGTTCCTTGTCCAACAATCTGACCGTTTGCACCTCCACCATATTTCACTTTTTTACCTTTGAATTTCACAATATTCGAGAGAAGGTCTTCAGAACCGGTCATGTGCTTGGAACATCCACTATCAAAATACCACGCTCCTGAAATGTGGGATTTCAGAGAGGTATAGATCATGTTACATTTGATCTCTTCCTTCTTTACCCAGACGTGTTTAACTTTGTTGTTGGTTCTGATGTTGGAATCATAGAAACTGTCATGAGACACAACATCTTGCCTCGTCCTCTGAAATTGACTTTTCTTTCCTGCTTTCTTTCAACAGAATGGGCGAATATGACCAGGATCACCACAATGATGATACATATACTGTCTTCTCCTCTTTTTGTGATGCTTAGTTGTCTTCAGTTTCTGGTCAGTTTGCTGCTCTTGCTGTTCAGGTTTGTAGCCAATCCCATGTTTTGAGGACTCTGGGAATGACATCCCCAGAATCTCATCGAGCTTTGTTGTTCCCTTGTTGAGGTTTGAGAGAGTGTTCTGAGCCTTCTTTAGATCGGCCTTCACTCGTTCTAATTCTGAGTCTTTCCTTTTGATATAGCTGAATCCAGACGGGTAATTATTTCCACTTGATCGTTCTTCTCATGGGTGAGTTTCTCAACCTTGATCATGAGAGATTTCACCTTCAGGACCTTATTTCCCCAATTTGCAAACAAATCGTCATACTCTAGGCACAGTTTCTTATACTCGTCAGTTGTTTCTTTGACTTCTACATTCAGACACAGGATGTTGGAATTGATGTTGCCAACTCGTATGTCGTCATCCCAAACAATATTAGCAAACAATGCAGGAACTGACTTAGGTGAGTCAGAGTCATCTTCATCATCATCAGACTCCTTTGAAATCAGGCTCTTTTCCTCAATGTGTTAGCACATTCATTTTTGTAGTGTCCCCATACTTTCCACTCGTGGCATTGAACTTTATTGAGAGGTTTAGGCGAATTCGATGTCCTGGACTCAGACGATGAGGGTTGAAAATTAGAGATTTTTCGTCCAGATAATTTTGGAGGTGGGTTCTCTGATTTGAACTTTGTAAATGTGCCTCCAATGTTGTTTCTTCTTCTTAAATGTTTGTTGAATTTCTGATTGAGTAAAGACACTTCTTCTTCTCCAAGAGTGGTGTTCTCGATCTAATCTAACAAATCTCTCCAATCGATGGCTTCACTGTCATCATCTGAGTTGACATCAGTAGTGAGAGCAACGTTCTTCTCTTTTGAGTTGGAACCAAGATGTTCCATTTCGAACGTTTTGAGCGATCCAACTAATTCATCAAAGTCTAACTTTTCAGTGTCCTTTGGCAACAACCTTGACATTAAACTTCTTTGAGATGGATCTTAGTAATTTTTCAACAAGGCGTGAATTTGACACAGGCTCGCCAAGTTCTCCACATTCGTTTTCAATCTCCGAAAGTCTCATGGCATAGTCCATGATTGACTCTTTTTCCTCCATCCTCATTGCCTCAAAGGTAGCAGTCAACATTCTCAATCTTGACCTCTTCACACTTTGAGATCCTTCGCTCACCCTCTGCAGTGCATCCCATGCATCCTTTGATGACTCGCACTTGCTGGTCACTTTATAGTAGTTCGAGTCGACATATCCACAATGGGTGTAGATGCACTTGGAGTTCCAGTTTGAATCTGCAATTTCGTCAGCAGTCCAGTCTATTTCTTTCTTGGGGAAGGTTTCTCCATCAGCATCAGTAACTCGTGGTTTCTCCCATCCAACTAGAATGGTTCTCCATGCTCGTTCATCGATGTTCTTGATATGCCACCGCATCCTATACTTCCAGAGAGAATAGTTATGTCCGTTGAGGATAGGATGTAACGGATTCCCTTGAGCATGCATAATTCAATGAGTCTACAAAACAAATAAGGATCAAAATACTTAATGTAAAATACCCTGCTCTGGTGCCAATTGTAGTTTTGTAGATCTGTGATTTTGACAACAGGTGTTATGATTGATGTTAAGTAAGATGTTAAGTAACATCAGTGATAACACCAAACAGAGAAATATTGAATGGTAGCGGAATAAAAATAAATGAACACACTCATTAAACTTTTAGTCCGTAAGTAAAAGTACTTACGGACATGGGTATTCAAACCCGAAAACTATATTACTTAGTCGTTTAAAAATAATTACAAAATATTTAAATAATATATGAAAAACAAGTGTATCAAAACTTGATACACAAATACTTGTTGCTACGAATGATCTGATCTCCTCTGTTGGTTACGCAACGTTGAAGATCTCTTTATTCTGACTTGTAGCTCCAAGTAGGTCTTGTGTTTTGCTTTCTTGAGTACTTCCAGTGCTCTTGCCTTAAAATCTAATTTTCGTGTGTTCTTGTCATTTGCGTCGTTCACCCTTATAAATAATCAAGACTCCTAGTCTTGATAAACAAGTTAAGTTAGAAATAAGAAAACTAAATAAAATTCTAAACTACCTTTAGAAATATTGTCGAAAATAATATCCTCAACACACTGAAAGCGCTATGTGAAGTCAATATAGTAATATATTTTAAATAGCGCATACTTAATAAAGCGTTGTATAAAAGTCTTGGATAGCACTGGTTAGTTGAAGCAGCATTAGTTTTCTAGAGATTTTCTACGTTCATCTCTCAGCATGTGTATATTTGGGGTTTTGATCGGGATGTTATGGTAACAATTACACTTCACGTTTTTTTTTGTTTTTTTTTTTTTTTTTAATAGGCATCCATGCATTCTAGATTGCGTCCAACTGATGTATTCTAATTGTTTTTAAAAATTGGTTTGATGTTCGAAACAATCGTGCGTTGTTAATTTATCACAAAAACACATGTTTTTCCCAAGTAATTGCCCACAATTTAAGTGGCGCATATAAAAAGCTCCGTACCCATGGGGTGAAGCTAGTCACTTGTGATCATGTCAATCCGTTTATACCCCTAGGATTGTTTCCCAGAAGACATGATTGCAAGATGAGGGCTGAGGATCTGACTGTTATTTCTGTTTAGCTTAATTTCACAAAAAAAAAATATATATATATATATAGAGAGAGAGAGAGAGAAGCATGTAAACTAAGAAGATCTAATTCATTTTTATAATTTTTACAAAGTTCATTAATCTTTACCAACGTAACCAACCTAGTACAAGTGCTTATTGTGCTTGTGCGATCTTTCAAATAAATGCAGCCAAAACACCATTCACAGACTGGTCTCGAAAAACAGCATAAATTCAAGCAAGACTGCAACCTAAAAATAGTAATTCAGCATAAATTAAGGGGTAATTTAAATCAAGATACACTACAAACTAAGTAAAAGAAATATGAATCCAGTTGCCATGAAACGAAGTCAAAATATCTAGTTCTTTTTTTTTTTGTCTGGAATTTCCGCATATACGTAATTTTGGGAATTAAACGAAAGACCAATTGACGAACGTAAAGCACAAGCAATGTGCATCTTCTTCTTCATTCAACACCTTCCAAGCTATTGCTCTCTCGTAAGAAATGGAGCGCCCCATACTCGACATGCAAATACCACCTTGAAGACATGCAAAACCCTGCAGCCACAAAACATTTAAACTTTCTTACTATAATGCAAAAGGAATATTGAAGAAAACGTAATAACATATAATCTGACATCGAGCACGAGTCTTTCAGTCATCATATAATTTGTTAGATCATCGTCTTCATCATCATCATCATTTATTTATTTTTTATTATTATTATTATTATTATTATTATTATTATTATTATTATTATTATTATTATTATTATTATTATTATTATTATTACTACGCACCTGTTGCATGATTTGTGGTAGCTCGGCAAAGAGTGTCTTTTTCCCATTGTCATTAAATATCTTCTCGAGCGTAATGTCCTGTAGTGCAACTAACGTGGTCTCAAGCATATCAAGCCCGGCCTGATTCGCAAACGTGAAAACCGGCAATGCCTGCATGCAAAAGATTATAGACGAAACACGAATAAGTCATGCCAAGATCCAAACAAACGTAGATGATATTAACCAAATATCGATCCCACTTGTACAGCATATAAACACCATTACAATCAAAACTGTTTTTTTCCTTTACTTTTTTTAGTTGAAAATTACTTGTTACTAAAATAAGATGATTTGATGGCTTATAATTTGATGTTTGTGTGTGTGTGTGTATTTATGAATTACCTTTAATGAACAACACATCACAGCATCAGAGTGATGCCAAAGTGACTTCAGAAGGGCCTCGCTTCCTTCAGCCACAGGTTTGAGTAACTCTACGCCTAAGAAAAATCTGCAAAACAGATATTATTTAATGATTTCAAGTTAACTTATTTATAAAAATAAAATAAAATAAAAACTTCTATCCCGTTTTTTTCATGCCACCATTTTTTCATCGATCCATCAATGCAGCAAAATTAAAAATAAGGACCGTTGTTGAATAAATTTCAAAAAAAAAAAAAAAAGGCCGAGCTCAAGTACCTATAGCTTTGGCAAATCCAGGTGGCAAGTGTCTGTGCTTCGGGTGTACCAGGTGGGGGGCGCAAACTAGAAGAACCAAGACGAGAAGGGGAYAGTGCTAATGCCACACGTTGAACGGACGAGATGATACTGCGAACATACTGCCTAGCCATAGCCGTTACGCTTTCTTGAAGATGCATCTCGAATGCAAACTGAAATGCTATCGTCATGACCGATTTCGAAGCCCCATGGTTCTTGGAATGATCGCCAGACAATCTGTTTCCAGTGGGGCCCACTTCGAGAGTAGAAGCAAGATCCAGTGTACGGTTTGGGCTAGTGGCGTCCTATACAGAATATTTTGACAGTATATATGAGCATGTAGCTAATTAAACATTGTAATCAAGGGATAATTGCAAAAATCACCCTTCACATTTTATAAATAAATAATAGATTATTACCAACAAAAAAACAGAGGTTTTTGAAAATTACAATCTCAGGGGTATTTTTGTATAAATCCTAAAGGTTGTCGTATCAGGCAAAAAACTTACAGCTTTTGAATCGAGCGGGATGATACGAAAACCAGATGGAAGAAGGGGCGCATCGTCAGAGAACGAGGCATCGATCGGAGCAAATACAAGTTCCGCACACGTACCAACGGCATTCTCATCCACTCCATTACAAACCTGAGTAAATCACCATTTAATTATTATAAACAACTACAAAAATAATATAACTACTTGCTACCAAATTTGCATTTTTTTCACTCAAGGGCCTAATACTCACTTGTAAGAGGAAAATATCGCTAGGCATAATCACGTCGTCCCGATATTGCGCCATATTTTCCAGCCTAATCACTTCCATGAACTGTTCAAAGAAAATTGAAATAAATAAATAGGAGAAAAAAATCACGATAAAATTGAAATGGACACAATTTTATGCCATATATAATAAAGAAGAAAGGAACTTGCCTCTTCATTCTCGATAGTGTGTGCCAATGGAAGTATAACCTGCCCGCCGAAACATCCGACTCGGGTCACGGGTAAACTGCAAGGCCCAGATTTAACAGCAGCAGCTGAATAGGCATCAATTCCACTGTCGGCCCACTCTGATCGGTGCTCGCGTAAGAATCTTAACAGTATAGCAGGAGGAACATTCTGCCAAAAAAATAATAATAATGGGTAAATAAATTATTAAAAATGCCAATGCAACATATCATGATATGAAGATCATTGAGTTGCAAATTGTTTCCTAAAAAATGTTATTATAAATTAAACTATGTGATATAATAGTAAAATAATATAGTAGATCTAAGTGGTAATTTGCTCCTATAAATGATTTTAAAATTAAAAAAAAAAAAAAAATTTATTTCATCCAAAAACAAATTTATATCCTTACTTGTAATAACATGGATGCCTTAGCACATAAAACTGCATTACTCATCGACGGGAATCCATTTGCATAGGTCAAAATTGTTCCCATCAATTTTCCCGGAGACGAGTTCACGTGAACGGTGACATCATCGATGCCATCACTTTCTATCATGGACCAACCCTCATCCGTGAACCCATTGACAGCCTCGTTAAATCCTCTGCATAATTAACAAGGATTTAAACACTTTAATATAAATCACTAAACTGATATCCAACTAAAAAAATAATATATACTAATTAGTAAATAGATTAACCTGCTCAATCGTTGTCCGAGAGCACGCAAAGCTGCTGGCCTTCGTCCCCATCCAGTCACATTAGGCTGAGTAATTTCTTGGGATATTTGCCTTAATTGGCGTAAAGCCTGGATAAATATTATCTCATTATTAATATTATATCAATTAATCCAATTTTTGAAAAGATGTTCAATGAAGCAAATTATCTTACCGCTAATGTTGTCCTCTGAGAAAGCAGAGTTGAGGATTCGTAGAGTGGGCGTAACACTTCAGGCACACTCCAAGGCTGAAAAATAAATGAATTTCACTTGACAACTCTATTTATATATTTATTTTTAAGAAGGAGCTAAAATTAAATACCTCTAAATCCATGTGATCGACTATATGAATAATGGACCCACCACCTTCGCACGGTCTAATTAGGTATCCACTTGGAAGCATTTCGGCTCTCACGAAATGCTGGACAGGTGGCATGCTTGGGCCATTCTGAGTGTTGTTCAGCGATCTTTCACATACCTATGAGACGATGAATTTGCATTTTAATAAAACTTTTAAAATAAACGAATGCAAATATTGGTGTTTTTTTAAGTGCAATTCAATAAATTAATAAATTAGTAGATACCACGAGGGTGCCATCTTCCATAACAGACGTATATCGTAGTAACCAGAAATCACGAGCAGGAGCCAAAGTAGTCGGCGCGTAGAGCTGGAAAAAAAATACAACATTTAATAAAGAAGATAAACAAATGGTTAATAAAAAATGTATTTTACGTAAATATCTATATTAATTAACCTGCATGTAGAGCAATTCAATGGTTCCACCATTTCCGGTAGACAACACATTGAGCACATCGACGGCTCGGCAGTCACGGTACCATGAGGGCCGATCTTTAAGTATTTCGGCGACCTGATTTATTTAAGTGACGATATTTGGTATTATTACCTTGAATTAATTAAACGGCGCACTTCATTTAACGAAATAAAAAGAGATGGATCGATTGGCAAAACGACTTACTCGTGTGGGTTCGAGTCCCACGAGACCGCATGCACGTGATGCTACACCAGTGCAACCGTGAGAAATAGCAATGATTCCAATGGAATCCGGACCAGGCTGCCAATCAAAGAAACAAAAATCTATTTTTAGCAACCATACTGTATTCTTTCTATAAATAGGAAAAAAAACATATATTAAACTATCAAGAAATTACACAAAAGTAATTGAAGTGATTACTCAGAAAATTGTTTTGTTTTTTACATTTAGTTTAATAAACTTAACTCCGCTTATTGTACTTCAAAATTGAAGGGAGCAATTAATTAATTATGATAATATTTAAAACTGAAACTAGAGAGAAGAAAAAATAACCTTCATCCCAGGCATTTGGACCCACTCCACAGCGGTTCCAGTGGCCTTTGATAGAAACTCTGTTAAAGTCTCCTCTGCAATGGACAAAAGTCTAGACAAAAGATACAAGAACAATTCATAAGTTATTAAAATAGCAATGGATCAATAAATAAATAAATATATATATATATAAGAAAATAAATAAATAAATCTTCTTACCCTGCAGGACTTGCATCCCTAGGTGGATTTTGAGGAGTTAAGTGGTGCTGACCACTTGTGACCACCGAGTCGCAACTATTATCGGTGGAGGCGAGCGTTGCCTGGAAAAGCATAAAGAATATATTATTATTTATTTATTTATTTATTTATTAGAAAATTTGGATACATGGTTGAATTCAATGAAAACATATATAATTGGACAAAATTGTTGCATTTGAATATTATTATTATTATTATTCTACTCTAATGCTTAGATTGAAAGATAACAAGGCAAGAATGAGAAATTTAAAGTATCAAAATATTTTTGTATTTAAAAAAAAAAGGAAAAGGAAAAAGAATATATTTCTTTACATTTTGAGACTGCTGGCGGAAAAAACTATTCTCATACACCAACTGTGAAACTTGTTTCTGCAATCGATCATTTTCCTCCATCAACAATTTATTCATAGCCGTCAATTTCCTATTCACAGCTTGCAGCCGTGATGCCTCTTTTCGCTGTTTTTCTCTGCATCTGCATTTTGGGGGAGAAAAAAAAATGAATATTCCATAAAATCATGAAAAATTAAATTGATCCCTAAATTTAATTTTAAGAAAAAAAAGAGTGGACTATATTAATTATGATGTATATATATACCTTCTGTTTTGAAACCAAACTTTGATCTGCTTAGGCTCAATGTTGGAGAGAATAGGGCACTCGCGTATCAGCTGCTGGCGGCGCAGTGAGCTGGGTTTAGGACACTCGTGGTACAACCTCTCTAAAGCATCCACCTGCTCTGGGGTGTACCTTACATATTTCCCATTGTCCAACCCCATTTTACTACTGTCCTTGCAGCCTGAGGTCACCGCCATCATAACTTCAACAAAATCAAAAGACACGCTCAGAAACTTGTCTAACTTCAAAATAATTTTAATTTTTTTAAGAAAAAGTTTTGGTTTTTTTATTGTTGTATACCCCAAATCTGCAATATTTATTATGCAGTTTAACAAAAAAAAAAAAGAAGACTAACAAATACAACACAAAGAAAAGAAATAAAAAATTGATCCAACCAAAAAAATTAAGCAATAGATGACTATAATCTCTCTCTCTCAGATCCACATAAAATTACGAATCCATGGGTGTACGTGTTGGATCTGAATATAAAACTCACATGCAATACCTTATATATACATACATATACAACATATTAAAAAAAAATAATGTTTTTTTTTCCCAATAAAATAATCGTGTGTGTGAAGCTGAGTGAAGCGTCTTGAAACTTCCACAACTCTTCAACTTGAAGAAACACACACAGAAAGAGAGAGAGAAGGAAAAGGACATACAGGAGCAGTAGTACGTATAGCTAATATTGTTGTACCTGTTTGGGGTTTGTTTTAAAGGCAAACGCTTACCGTCTTGTTCCTTCAGAAGCACACAGCGTGAAGCACTAAACGCAGATCTTTCATGAACATCACCGTTTTTCTAGCGGTTTTTGCTTCCCCGAGAAATTAACAAACCCTATTATCAGGAATAAGGGGGTCAAAATCAAGATTAAAACGAAGACGAAATGTCCAGCTGAACGGTCTCCAACACCATTCAAGATATATATATATATATAATGAGAAATGCGTATTCGTATATGCGTTTGAGGTGGGTTTGTGTATGTCTCTTTCTCTCTCTAAAGAGAAAGGAAAAAGATGGGGCAGAAGTGAGAAGTGGAGACCATTTTTCGCGAGTAAATATCAGTTTTGGATGTTCTTTTTGCTGCTTCTTTTGCTTTCGGCTTTGTTGCTGTTTTCTTTTTTGGCTTTGCCTCTTTTTTCTTTTTTTTTTTTTTTTTTTTTTTTGAAAAATGGAAAGATGGGTCTCATTTAATGGAATTTAATAATTAATTACAAAATTGCAAATACACTACTATAATAAGGTAATAAACACGGGCCCAGCTCTACAATCCTAGCCGATTGTGTATTTCGCGTATCTAACTACTAAATCTTGAATTGATTTTGCGTTTGACAAAATGTGTTTTTTTTTTTATTACTAAAGCATGACATATACATATTACAAAAACAATAATTAAAGAAAAAGGTATAAGAGGAATAATCGGTATACAAATTGGCAATTATGAGTAAAGTCAATATTTAGGATATTGATCAAAATTTGAATAGATTGAAATCAATAATTAACCTTGTTGGTGGAATAGTGAAATATGTCACTTCCATATTGCAACATGAAATGATTATCAATTTATCCATCTAAAATCATCTAAAATCCTATATACTGAGAAACCACAAAACTAGTGTAGAATTATCAATGAAAGTTATTGAAAAAAAAAAAAAAAAAGATAACAGGACACAATTGCTTTAGGTGCTTTAGGCACAATTTTCTCCAATTCCTAGTATCTCTATCTGTCTGTCTGTCCCAATTAATCAGTCCTCAAAAGTCACATCAGCATCAAGCAAAAAGCAATATTACATTACTATCTTTGGCGCGTTTGGCAGTATTCATATTGCGACTGACACAATTTATCCTATTTTTCACTTGCAACTGAATTTTCATGGGTTTAGAAAGATGTTAATGTCATGTATTTATTTTTGCTAATTTCACCAAGCATCTTTTGAACTCTCCACATTATATAATGAACAATTGAGTATACCCCCATGTTGCATTTTTTTGCATAATAAGGTTTATTGCTTCTACTTCTTATCTTGAAATGATCTTGATCTTGACTAGAATTTAATTTACTTTCACCATTGTCAAAAGCTAACTAGAAATAAATTTAACTATATCAGTGTTTTTTAATGATAAAAACTTGTGATTTACAGATTGTTATTTAGGTGTGATGGAACCCAATATTTCCCCCCTTTTGTCCAATTCTTTTAGTTTTTTTAATTTTGTGATTTCTGTATTTATTAATTATTTTTAGGGTTCTGTAAATTATTAGCTTTCAATTTTATTTGACAGTTTTAAAGGTGTCTTTTTTTGGGTTTTTCTTTTCATTTTTACATAGTACTCCGATCCAAATATATAAACCACTATTTCTTTTTAAAATATCTCAAGTATATAGTTTATTTTTAATATTTAATACTACTTTACCCATTATTTTACTATTATAACTCTATTTAATATGAATTTTGTAACTAACACCCTTCATTAAATAAGGGCAAATCAAGAAATGTTTTGCATATTTTTATATCAAATATTTCTTAAACTTTTTGAAAGTGAGCATATCGGGCACAAAATGCGTGACCTCGGGTCACCAAAGTTCTTTTGATACTTATTTCAAGAAAACTTAGGATTTAATAGTTTGACAATATTTTAAAAGTGACGGTCACATGTGTCATCTATCATGTGACGGAGCCACATTCCTACACCAAACAGATCTTGTACAAGAGGAGGGGAAAAATGAAACAAAAATCACATTTTCTCCAGCACTCTCTCACTCTCGTTAGGGTATATATTTAAACTATTGCTGGTCAAAAGGAGATGTAAGGTTGTAAAACATATTGCTAAGTATGAGAAAGCGAATCCAAATATAACATATAAACAGGACAGAAGAAATAGAGATAACCCATGGGGTACAATATTTATTTATTATAAGGAACAGTTGGGGGGACATGGGGAATAAATTCATCGAAAGGGATATCAAGCTCCAAGCTCAGGTTGGCTGAAACAATTGCATGTGCGGCACACT
>BMAC01000452.1:510416-536704 GCA_014905375.1 Phtheirospermum japonicum | reverse complement strand
TGCGGCACACTTATCTAACCAAGCTACCTTAGGAGGTTGATTGAGGTCACCTTTCCAGAAGTCGGAGGAGGGAGAATTCTCCTGAGCATTCTCCAAGTCTACTTGGAAATTCAAACTGGTTGTTGGGATTTGTTGGTTGGTCCTATCAATGGCATTCTTGAACTGCTTAACTTCATTGATATCCCCCTAAATAATTTGAGAAATATTTAAATCTATATTCGGGCATAGGGGAGGAGGATTGGAATTCTTCCCAATTAACACGTCCACCACCTCCATCTCAATATCGATCAGAGCATCGGGTGGCACAGTGTGAGGCTCAATAATCTCATCTCTCTCCAATAATTCTTCTACTGCTTCAAAATTAAGATTCAACAACTGTTCGGGTGGAACAGAATGAGGTCCAATAATCTCACCCTTTTCTAAATTGGGCATTGCAACACCTCCATTCTCATTGAGCTCGAGTAGGCTCAAATCTTCAACGTCGTGTGGGTTCTCCAATGGCAATACATCAATATTCTCGTCTAAAGCTTCATCGATTAGCACAGGGGAAGCGATTTCAACCAATTTCTCAATAACCTCTTCCTTACAAATATCTCCCAAATGATCTTCAAAGCTCGAACTCTCAACATCTAAGGTGGGCTCAATCACATCAAAAATCGGCATCTCTGGTTGACTTGGAGGTTCATCCATCTCATCTGACCTTTTTGCTAAAGAAGCCATTATTTGACCAAACATTTTCTCGAGATTCTCCATAGTCTTAGATAGGTTGCAAGTCATGATTATTAGGAGTCTTAGATTTTATCTTTCTCCTAACTTAGAATTTCGTATGTTGCAATTCATGATTATTAGGAGTCTTAGATTTTATCTTATCTCCTTATTTAAAGTGATTTACTTGCAATATATTATGTAAATATTCTTTCCTTCTAAGACTCTTTTTAAGCAAGGATGTCTATATAAATATGAGGACTAGCTCTACAACTTATTGACGCTGAATACGCTGAGTAATACACGAAGAAAAGATCAGAGTTGAGAGTTGGAGCGATTTATTCGATCAACATCAAATCTGCCCAGACGCAGATGTTACTGCTCGTGCTGCAACTGCACTAACATCCTGTTGAACGAATTATTTTCTTCCATGCTTTTGCGTTTTTATTAAGATCAAATCCTGGATATTTTGACTCTTAACTTTTGGAAGAGTAGTGCGGATTTAGAAAACTCTTACTCAATAAGAGTTTTTCGTAGTCTTTACTTGTTTATATTTTCATGTGTAATCGTTGATACACTTTTCGAGTAAAGACATTTTCGCCTTGAGGAACGACTACATGGATTTATTTCTTGTAGTCAAAAGTTTTAAAAGCTTGTGTTTTGTTATTTTAATTCCGCTGCTATTTGTTTACACTCTGCACAAAACACACTTGGTTTGTTGATTGTTCTAATAGTTTTCTATTTTTATTCATGAACAACTTAGCGAATTAGGGCTTGCAATTCTTTCAATTGGCATCATGAGCGGGCACTTGACAAAACTAAATGTTGATCCTGAGTGCAAGCTTATAGATTCGCCTATTTGTTCTAAGTGTAGCACATCTTTTATTGAATCTAATCTTGGGAATTCTAATTCCACTATTATTGCTACAGGAGATGTGAAGTCTGAGGACTCCGATGATAAGGACACCGAGGTGATGGAGGCATACGAGGAGTTGTATCACAATTGGGTCAAGTTGGTTCAAAAGGCCAAATTTCTTACCAAGGATAATAAACGATTGAGTTACGAGAACGATGAGTTGAAAGCGTCTATCGCTCATTTGGAGGTGCTTCTCACAACAAAAGATAAAGAAATTGGTAATGTAAAATCTAAACTTGACACTTCTCTTCAGTCTTTGAAGGAGATGAGTACTGGTAAGACTAGTAATCAATTAAAACTTCTGTTTTTGTTAAATCAAAAGAAGCTTGTGAAACACCAAGTAAGAACTTGCCTAAAACATCTAAAAAATCGAAACACCGCAAGCGTAAATATATATGTCATCATTGCTTTATGTCTGGACATATTAGACCCTACTATCATAAACTTAAAGCTGAAACTTCTAATAAAAGGTCTGCTGGTCCAGTGTTGATCCCGGTGTTAGTCAGTCCCAGTAACACTTCCACTAACACCTCTCGTAAATTCAAATCTATTTGGGTTCGCAAATCTGATGTGAAGTGTAACTTTGTTTATACTTATTTTAAGCATATGATTGCAGGGTCCTGGTATTTTGACAGCGGTTGCTCGCGTCATATGATGGGTACTCGTGAGTATTTGACGGACTTTGAGACATACAATGGAGGAAAAGTGATTTACGGAGGAGGAGACCATGGGCAAATCATCGGTAAAGGGACGTTGGATGTTGAAGGCCTTCCGAAGCTTCACAATGTGATTCTTGTTGATGGACTTATGGCTAATTTGATTAGCATAAATCAACTTTGTGATAGTAATATGAATGTGGAATTTGATAAACAAACTTGCAAATTTTTTGATGATTCAAATGTTTATTTTCTTACAGGTACAAGGATGGCGGATAATTGCTATCTTGTGTGTAAAGATGGTGTTGCTCTTGTTAAACGTATGGGTACTTTTACGAAGAGTGGTGGACAAAAACTTATTTCAATCTCTACGCGATCTTTGCAAAAAACTTCTCAAAACTCTACGTTTTTTAAACCTCGAGAAAGCTCAAACTCTTTAATAGAGGATTTTAATCCTAAAACTCTGGAGTCTTTAAAATATCGTACGTGTTCTAACTTTGGTCACTTTTCTTTTAAATGTTCTAATACTTTAGCGAGAAGTAGCTTTAAGGCTAGTTTAAGTGACTATGAGTCTAAGGAAGTAGAGACATATCCTAATGTTGAGAAAAACTTGTTTTTCACAACTCTGAAGGGAGAAGTCGTCACTCTGTGTGCTGCTGTTCAGGATGTTGGTGGGAATGTTGGCACACCACCACTGACATTCAATCCAAAATTTTTAGACTGCACTAATATTGGTTTAAATTCTGATGTTCTATCAGAAGCAGGTCTCCGGCACAGTGAGGGTGATATTTTTGTTAAGCTTGATAACTCCCTTGTTTTCCATAATTTTGGTCTTCATGATATGATAATTGGTAAATTTAATGGTCATGGTTTACTCAAGCCTTATTATGTTTTTTATACTAAAGGTCTTGTGGTTAGTCACCTTAGTATAAACCAATGTTGTGATGATGGTTTTGATGTGAAGTCTGGTAAAAGTTCTTGTGAAGTGTTTGATGTTTCTAACACTTGTTCTTTTACAGGTTTAAGAGCAGCTGATCGTTGTTACCTATTTCATAGTATACAATCTTGTTGTGTTGCCAATATTGATGTTCTTGATTTATGGCACCAAAAGATTAGGGATGTGAATTTGAAAATGATTAAGAAATTGGTTAGATTTGAAGCTGCTTGTGTTTTATCCAAACTAAACATTAAAGTTAGTAGTGTCGATTTTGCATGGATAAATGGTAAACTAACTTATGATCATCGTCTCATGAAGAAGGGGTTTTTACTCTCTAGTTATCTTGCCTTAGATATTCTTAATCCTATTGAATGTGAAAGTCTATGTGGTATAAAGTACCGTCTTGTTCTTTTTAATGACTTTTTATTCACTTGGATTGTGTTTAGTGATGAAAAATTGGGTACTCTTGAATCACTTGAGTTTTTAAATAAAATGGTTTTCAAAGTTTTCGGTATGAGAGTCACCGAAATCCGGTTGTGTCATCATGTGTTTTTTGAGAATGTTTCATTCTTGTTTGATATAGTGGAGTCTTCTCATGAGCTTAACGATCTTCTTGAATGCAAGGAAGATTATTCTAACTTAGTCACGTTTTGTAAATCTTCCTCTTCTGCTGATGAACAGGTATCTAGCTTGAACCTGTTTGCATTTCAAAAGATCAATTTGGGCACTCTTGGGAGTGTTTTGCCGGATGTGTTGCTAAGTGTTCCAACTTTTGGACCAACACTTGTCACGGCTGATTTTGAATCCGATTCTGCGGATATTTTTCATTCTCAAGTGGAGGATGATGTTCAGAACAGTTCTGCTAAATCTGACATTCTGAAATTCGATGTTACTGCAGGTGTTCCAACACTGCCAGTAACATTCAAAGTTGCTGAAGTTGAAACTGTGTCTGATGTTGATTTTGTTGTTGCTAACACTGTTCCCAACGGAGAGACAGTGATTACACTCAGGAAGATGGTAAGTATAGGTTGTACATTTTTTAAATGTACTACGGTAAGATCTATCCATCTTCCACTCTCTTTTGAACTTAAATATGATAAATGCTTTGCATAAAGAGAGTTTGTGTTTTGGGGCAGCAACATGATGTTATGGTGTGTGTATGAACATGTTAATGTGTCCTCTCTGTTAGGAGAACTTGAGTTTATAATATTTGGTGGTTGTTCCCAATTATTGTGGTTTTTCAAAATTGTTAAAGGGAACAGCTGTTTTTGTTGATAACTCTAGTGCGACTGAGATATCAAAGATATTATTTCAACACTCTCGTACAAAACCCATTATTTCTCAATTTCACAATATACGAGATTTGGTTGAGAAAGACATTATTCGCATGGAGTATATTAACACCGAAAATTGGCAGGTAGATATTAGCACCAAGACATTAGAGTATGAGGGGTTTTCTTTTAGAAAATCTCTATAGGTGGTCTGTATGAGTGTCGTCCTGCATGTTGCGGCATTTGACCTCACATTTGTCGTAACACTGTATATTATTTATTTTGTTTGGCATTCCTTGCATAAGTCCAGCTGTTTTACATTCTTTCCCAAGTGTGTTGTCTAAATGGGTTGAAAGTTTCGAAAATAATTATGGGTTGTCCATCGCAGAAATGTGCGTTTCTCCCGGTTCTTTTAAAATGAATATCTTGTATTATAAAGGAAGTCCTAGCTATCCTAAAAGGGATAAAGAATAAATTGCTAAATCAAATCAATGATCAAAGTGATCTTATGAAATGTTTATTTTACTTCTGTTGCTGCAAAGTGGAGGTACTACTACTCCCGGACATAAAATATATAATCCACATATGCAACTTAAAATGACTATATCATTAACTGGGTTAAGGATTTTCAATTCATTGACTTTGTGGACGAATGTCATCCAGTATGTCATCACATTCGGGATTGTATTGTGTAGCAACTGTGTTTTTACCAGATTTGTGTGTGAAAATTTTCCTTTATCATATTTTAGTCATAATTTAAGGACATGCATCACTTGGTGATATTTATCTATCTATTGAAATTTGGCTCCCGTGTGCAAAGTGTGGATGTGAATTTTTCTCCGTTTGGAAGATTTTGTGGGACTTGGATCTCGTGTGGTGTTATAAACGTTTGTGTTGGATATGGCTGAATTGATACAATGTTAAACAAAGTGTTTTCATATCTTACGGTGACTTGTGTCAAAGGTGGATATTGTTCCCTTAGTAATTTTGAGTTTCCATATCATAAGGGATTTTAACTTAGATATGATTCCTTGTTTGATAGGATTCTTATAGGTTTATAATTTTATGAACTCTTTGTATTATTATATCTATATATATGTGGCTTCTCAGTATCACACACATGATTCACTTTATTTTTCAAATATTTGTGAACATTTGTTTAGATGGTGTGATTTTCGATTGACATCTTTTGTGCAAGAATGTTTATAATCTTGTTAGGTGTCAATTAACTATCTCGAAGCCCAAGCAAGAGTTCTTTCACTTCCACCTCTGTCATCGTCCTACTTAGCTCCACAACCGTGCCTGGATTTCTACTCAATCCATCATTGCCATCCACGACTACTTCGATCATTGCTGGAGCTGCCGCACAAGATGTGTCAAAGGGTGTTGCGGCATCTGGGACCACTGAGCCTGCTTTGTTGTCATCTCACTCTATGGCTATTCACTCACCGCCGCAACCGCTTGATTCATCCACTGTTGTAGTTCATATTGATGAGCAAACCGAAGCCTCTGTTGTCTTTTTACCGTTTGACAAGTTCAACGAGATCGATGTAGAGAACCCTCCAAACTCTTTGCGCTTATTTATGAATCTCTCAAGTCCATATACACTTTTTCTTCTCTCAAGTTCAAACGCCTCCTTGGCTATGGGCTTTGTGCTTTTTGAGTCCTTTGGCTCTATTGATGGTTTACAACAGAAGAGATTCTGTTCTCTAGAAGAAGAGAAAGAAGTATGGAGGAGGAGATGTTGCTGCTGATGTTGGTGCGAATGCTAGTGCTGGTGTTACTAACACTCCAGCCAGTTCTGTTTTGCTGAATGTCGCCGCATGCTGCTGGTGGCACTTATGATGATTTTGCACTAAATTTGTCTTTGGAGGTTAGGTTTGATTTCCCTAAATATAAATACCTCGCGTTTTATGGCACGATACACTCCTTCTTCTACTATACCGATCTCTAGCCCGATTGATGATGGTAAACCTATTAGCCATGTGTTGTCACGTCTCTTTATAGAGAACAAGGGCATTATTTCTGGTTCCTCTAGCTCTCGGTTGAGTACTATTCCTAAGATCTCAAGTAATGAGAAATTTGCTGCCGAGGTTGTTTCTGAACTGCCCATGCTTACTTTTGATGCTCCTGATAGTCATACCATGGATAATAAATTCAGTTTTGTATACAAAGATGTTGCTGCAGTTGCTGCTGCAGGTGTTACTGGAGATGTTTCTGAGGATGTTCCAACACCCGAGCCAACATTCAGTTCTAGTATTGATATGGGTAACATCTTTTCTGAACCTTTTTATTCCAGGGCTGTTTATAGTAGGTTTGTCTTATTTTTTATGGTCGTTCCTTGATTAAAAAGTAGGCATTTAATGTCTTTTCTTTCTTTTAAATTGAGCAAATTTCTTGAGCGTCATCATTTATTGCTTACTGTGGTTGATATTGTGCATCTTGAGATCTATGTGGTGTATGAGTTCTATGCCAATTTGAGTGATGTGGTTTTAAAAATTCGGTCATTTAATTCAGATGAGTCCAATTACGTAGAAATATTTTTAACCTTAAACCCTTGTGCGTTTAATGTTTTGTTTGAGACTCCTGATTGTGTAGGTGAACCGTTGTCTTCTTAGTTTTATATGATGATCCGGTTCTTAATGGGTGATTTATGTGATCGATGGTCCTCTCCGTTCGCTTCTTCATGGTTGTCTCCATTTGTGGGTGTTTGCATGAGTTGTTGTGCAAATTGGATTCCTTCGATGAACAGTTATCGAGTCATCGAGGCTTATACTCGCGTGCTTTATATGATTGGTACTTGGATGCCATTTAGCTTTGGTTTGCAGGTGTTTAATGAAGTGTTGTTCATTGCCACGACTACCTTGTCAACATGGTCCCTGCTTCTTTTAGACTTGTCTTTCGAGTGTTGTTATCTCAAAGATATGTCCCTCGCATTCCTCCTGCTTGTAACCATGGTTTTTTATGGTTATCTCTTCCATTTTGAATGACAAGACTCCTCTTAGTGATCTTCCAATGCACTATTCTGATGATGAAGACGTGTCTTTATGGTTCTGGTCGCACTGTCTCTGTTGTGCTTGGTGTTGCTCCTGATGTTGTTCGAAATGTTACTGTGGGTGTTCTAACATTCCCGCTAACACTTCTGGTTTTGCAGTTCTCATGCCTGGAGTACTTGTTTTTGAGACAAGTACAGTTTGAGAATTCTGCTATTGCTTATTGTACTCCCCTCTGTGCTTCTTTATTGATCAACTTCATATTTTCGATCTTTCTGGCCAAAAAGGGGGAGATGAGATAAAGGGGGAGTAGTTGATGATGATGGAGCTTCTGGTGCACATGTTGTTCGTAGAGATGTGCTTACTTCAGGGAGAGTTGTTGCTGCTACTGAGGAGGTTGCTGCACAATGTTATTGGTTAGGCAGTAACATATTTAGGAGGAGTTTGTTTTACAGCTGTTCATTGCCATACTGATTTGTTCATGAGGCTTCGTGATGAAGATGACGCATAAGAGGATGAGAAAGAGTTGATTTTGAGACTACCACTACTGTACCAAAGGGGAGTGCTTCTTTACTTTGGGTTGTTATCTTTTTTTTAAGAGATTTTTTTATTTGGTGGTAGTTATTTGTTCTTGATATGTCTAATTGCTGCTTGATTGATTTTTGGTCTTTAATTCTCTGATTTTATACTTCAGCAAGTTAGGGGGAGTTTTTAGGTGATTATTCAAGTTTTATACTTGTGATTTTCATCATGTATGTTTTGGCCAAGAAAGACAAAAAGGGAGAGATTGAAGGGAATATTTCAATAAGTTTAAAAAAGGATTAGGAGTCTAATATGTTGTTTGATACATATGAGGTTTCTAAGACTTTTATTCCCTTTAGGAGTTTATTTTGTCTATATATTATTTTGACTTTCTTGCCAAATATATTAGATATTAATTGTTTAGGAAAGTTTTTATTCTTATCTTATTTGGTAATTATTTTGTATATTATTAGAATTAGTTTAGATTGTAATTATCTTTCTCCTAACTTAGAATCTCGTATGTTGCAAGTCATGATTATTAGGAGTCTTAGATTTTATCTTATCTCCTTATTTAAAGTGATTTACTTGCAATATATTATGTAAATATTCTTTCCTTCTTTTGTAGGATTCTTTTTAAGCAAGGATGTCTATATAAATATGAGGACTAGCTCTACAACTTATCGACGCTGAATGCGCTGAGAAATACACGAAGAAAGGATCAGAGTTGAGAGTTGGAGCGATTTATTCGATCAACAGCAAATCTGCCTAGACGCAGATGTTACTGCTCGTGCTGCAACATCTGCACTAACATCCTATTGAACGAATTATTTTCTTCCATGCTTTTGCGTTTTTATTAAGATCAAATTCTGGATATTTTGATTCTTAACTTTTGGAAGAGTAGTGCTGATTTAGAACAATCTTACTCGATAGAAGTTTTTCGTAGTCTTTACTTGTTTATATTTTCATGTGTAGTCGTTGATACACTTTTCGAGTAAAGACACTTTCGCCTTGAGGTACGACTACAAGGATTTATTTCTTGTAGTCAAAAGTTTTAAAAGCTAGTGTTTTGTTATTTTAATTCCGCTGCTATTTGTTTACACTATGCACAAAACACACTTGGTTTGTTGATTGTTCTAATAGTTTTCTATTTTTATTCATGAACAATTTAGCGAATTAGGGCTTGCAATTCTTTCACCACGCCTTTAAATCCTCATCTGAATTATCTGGAATAGGTGGAGTGTATTCTTCATATCTTGGGTAGGAAGGAATCGAGTCGGGGGGAGCATACGGATCATCATGGCTCGAATAATGTGAGTTTGAAGATGGGGCCCATTCAGGTGAGCAGAACATCCCCTGAACCCCTCATACACTTCCTCCCACGTTTGCAAGGAGTCGGGCTCTGGATAATTTAACCATTTTCTTGCCCGATCTTTTAGAGCATAATGGAAGAGTCGCATCCTCACTTGATCTCTCGTAAGGCCGAGAAGAGGGAAAGTCCGGGTGATGTCCTCGTATTCTAAGAAAAATTTCGCTGGATCCTCGCTCGGATGTCCATAAAAAATCGGGATTCGCTCTATGTAGAAATAGTCAAGATCATAATCCCGCATCTTGGAGCTCAATGGAATAGCTGGTCGATAGCCACGCCAATTGGTCGGAGGTGCACCGTTGTCATACGATGGATACCCTTGATAGTAAGATATTTTTTTTATAAATTTTTTTTATTTTATTTTATATGGGTAGTTGAATCAAGACTCAAGAGATGTACCTTGCATATACAACACTCAACGCACAAGATTAAATGTACCGATGGAAGATAATAAAAATGAACAAAAAGAAAAATCACAAACAAATACAAAAGATAAACGAAACAAATAAAAATATAAATAAGGTTACGAAGAGCAAACACAAAAATCACAACCTTTAGCCTTCCCCGGCAACGGCGCTAAAATTTTGATTCGAACATTTGTGTTCCTACTTTATAAATATTTGTCAATTATTCAAGAACTCGCTCGCAAGAGTACGAGTTCGCATGTAGGTTGGTAAGTTAAACCGAGTCGATCTCAAGGAACATGCAATCGGAAAATGTTTGTTTAATCACAAAGTAACACGAAGACTTGTACAATTTGGGGGTTTTGTTTATTTTTGACTATTAACTACTAATTCGAAAAGCATGAACTTAAATAAAACTAATTAACTTAACTAATTTTACCAACTAGAATTTAAAAGCATAAATTAAACTAATTTTAATTACTTAAGCTTAAGAACTACGAAATTATCTAATGGCAGTTTAACCTAGAATTAAAACGCAGCGATACTCAATTATCATAAACGTAATCAAATAGCATAACTAGCAAGTGACTAGCAACAACGGATCTAAGAAACGTGAGTAAATTCACTAACATAAAGCAACCAATAGCATTAACCAAATTACAAAATAACTTGAATTCAAATCTTAGACAAACAAGCATGAAATAAACGCAATTTAAAACTGAGAATTTAAGAACTAAATAATCCAAAATATCCAAAGTATCAAGCATAAGGTAAATCAAGAACAATATTATCTAAACCTAGAATTAACTAAGAAATTAATTAAGAGTTTAACTAAAGAATTCAACTAGAAATTAACTAAGAGAGAGTTTAGAAAACTTATTGAGACTAGTAAAAACGGTAAAAATCTCCAGCGAATCCGGAGTTGGAACGTCGATCTTGATTTGAAGCGAATCTTGAACGTAAGGAACTTGGGTCTTCAATCTCGATCTCTAACTACGTAATGGAAGGTGTAGATGTGTTATTTATGTGCTCTCAAACCTAGGTAGGCGTATATATCCCCCCAAGCCGAAATATGAAGATAGTTATTGCATGACTTGGCGCACAAGAAAACCTAAAAATGCATTTCAGCAGCGAGTGTCGATTTCTCATCGACTGAAGCGGGCAAGAGCTCGGCGTCGACACTGCCGGTGTGCGCGCGTCGACTGGGCAGGGGCGTCGACTGACGTAGGCATGGATCGACGTAACAGAGAGTTTCGTCGATGTAGCATCGACATAGTGTCGATCGTCATGGTCCAGGGGCGCGTCGACTCTCGCATCGATCGACGCTACTTGTTGTACGTCTCACTTTCTCGATCTTTCTGCTACTCTTCCATCGAAAAGCTCGTTCTCGACTCTCGAACATCAAACTTCATCTATTTACGCGCTGAACTCTTCCAGTTACTTAGCTATAAGGTGAAAAACAACGATTAATCACCTATTTACATCAATTACGATCAAAATACGATAAAATAAGCTGGAAGTACAAAAATACGAAGTTAAGCTCAAACTACCAAACTTATACCAAAAATAATAATAAAAACTAACTAAAATACTAATAAAAATAAGGACAAATATGTTCTAATCATAAGACATATTTTTAGTCGCAACATATCAAAGTCATTAACACTTTTTAGCAAGAAACCAAATTTCTTTTCACTAAGTTCTTAGGCTTGAAAGTAGTGCTTCATAAAATTCTCAAAATATTCATTTAGAGCACATCCCAAAGCTTATTGAAAATCTTCAACTACATATACTTCCAATATAATATTTGGGGTCAATATGAAGTCTCAAATTCATTAGAGAATTGACTTTGACTTAGTTTCACGGTTCTTTATCAGTTGGGAGTTGGTGTATGATATTATTTTGGAATTATAGTTACACTAGTTTCAACATAAAATAACTGATAGTAGTACTCGATTTCTTTTGAGTATATTATTTTGAATTTAGATTGAGTTAATTCAATCAATTTCTTTAGATAATGAATTTGAAGAATATATGGCATACTCTTTCTTTGATATTATGTAAATATTCTTTGTCATAAGACTTATTTATACAATTCTTTATCGTTAATGAACTATCATTATCATGAAAATATGCAAATGTACAATCAATAATACATATATTGAAAGTAGCTTATAAAATCAGCTTGGAGAGAATTACCAACATACATGAATCTATCAATTCATCGAAATTTATGATTAACTAAATATATTGGGAAAATCATGATTAATCTCTCATCTAATCATGTAAATAACTTTATTTACGATTTATAGAAAAGAATTCATGTAAAAGTATAAGTAATAATATATTATGTACTCTATGAATATTATTAAAGTACTACAAAATTTCATGTTTGTCAATACTATACATAACATCACATGCATATAATCATAGGTAACCTATATACATATACATGATTTGTATGATAATGCACGATAATACATACCATTGCATATATCCATATAAATAAATATTTATTAGTTGCATTTAATAAATAATAGGGTAATTCGAATTACCTTCGAGGAAAGACATGATTCTTTCCTATGACATTACTTGAATTTTATTTTTGTAATAGGTTTCTGATTATAGAAAGTCCAAACCCAATATCCACCGTAAAAATCTAAACGCTTCGTGTTTTGAACATTATATCCAAAACTCAGTTTCATCCAACCGTCCGATTATGTGTAACTCAATTTTTAAAAGAAACTAGGCAGACAGTTTCGGGAAACACGATCAGCTCTGTTCAAAATTCATTATAGAATTCTTTG
Organism: Phtheirospermum japonicum; assembly: GCA_014905375.1. Taxonomy (NCBI): domain Eukaryota; kingdom Viridiplantae; phylum Streptophyta; class Magnoliopsida; order Lamiales; family Orobanchaceae; genus Phtheirospermum; species Phtheirospermum japonicum. The sequence goes on along the minus strand of BMAC01000452.1, from coordinate 524,127 downwards.
GACCACATATTCAAATCTCCACCATTCAGATTGAACTTGTATAAGTGTGAAATAATATATCCAAATTGTGGCTTGATCAAAGGTTATATTGTTCTCAATTATATTTTGAAAAATGCTGCACATAAAATTTCGAAAATAAAATCTGCTTTGTTCATAATTTTATATATATTTTCTCGTATCTCGAAATCTAATCTCCACCATTCAGAATGTAATTCAATAGGTCTTGAAGGTGTTGTAAAGAATTTATATATATTTTCCTCTTATTCCTCAAAGACTCCATTTATATAGGCTATCAAATACATGTTTTCATAATACATAAAGATAACAAATACCTAAATAGTCCTTCATCGATTACTTGTTAACGAATGCACACTAATTGTATTTTTCCTTCAACACGAGATATTTTTTAACTCTACATTTGGAATATAGTATTATTCATATTTAAAACAATTCAAGATTTTATAATAACTTTTCAAATTTATTATTAGATTTATAATTTAAATAACTTTTTTTTTAATTTTTAAAATACTTTCACATTGTTAAAGCAAATTCTATTTTATTTTATCAAAATCTTTTATTTATCTGACCGATCTCAACAAAAGTCAAAATCTGTCTAACTCAACCGTCATTAATATCTTTTAAAAGAATGCAAAATACCTTCAATATGTTAAGGGTGGTGGCAAGACAATAACAGCAATTACGCATGGTGACATTTACCCTCAAAAAATATTTTAAATATATGTAATTTAACCTCAATGGCACCAAAAAAAAAAATCGCTAGAATTCTTTAATATCCGGCTAGAATTGTTGAGCTAAACAGATTTTGACATTTTTTTAATTGGTTAATGTTGACGTGGAAAAAATAAATAAAAGATGCGAAGCTATTTTAAAAATATTATGATATTTGAATTATAAAATGAAAAAAAATCTAGAAAAATATTATAAAAAATCTCGAGTTATTTTTATGATATATATATATATATAGGGAGTGGATCCAATGGGTCCATTCTTATAATGAGTTCGTGGGGCCAAATCACAACCATCCAATATATTAGATCCAATGGATATAAATTAGTTTGGGTGACAAATACATCTATTTCTTTCTAAATGTGCACCAATAGATTTTTAAATATGCATCAATTAATATTTAAATGAACATTAATATTAATGACTAATACAAATTAAGTCATTTATATTTATCTCTCTCCTAAATTAATAATTCTCCTCTATTGAAATCTAAATATAAGTCTCAAAAAATATAAATATTGTCAAAATAAATTACACCATATTATTCCTTGCGATCTAAGGAACAATACCCATACCATTTTTCCCAACAAATTTGTAATTTTAACAATTCTAATCGAAATTATTTTCAAAAACCAAATAATAAAAAATAGAAATTCAATGCACATTTAGATTCATGTTATTGCACATTTAGAAGTATATTGATGCATTATTAGAATAACAACGATGTTTGCATTATATGTCATGTTTCTCCAAGCCAATTTCTAACAGTTTTACTGCACATTTAATTATTTGTTAATGCACATTTACATGTCCAATGATACACAGTTATTAGTACAAGTATGCAATAATACATACTATATATTCATTAGTCAACCATACCTCATTTAATTTACATCCATCAGATCTAAACCTAATGAGTGGCTGAGATTTGGCCATACGGACCCATTTTAATAAGGGCACATATATACGCACCCCAAAATATTATTAGTTGACCCCAATTGATAAGAACACCCCAAAAAATTGTAAAATACATTTATTTTTACTAAATCAACCCCACAAACACCCCATTTTACCCCATATAATATAATTAATAATATAATAATAAAAATAAAACAAAATAATAATAATAAAATGGGTCCCATTCAAAGATCACTAGAGGAAGCGGCGACGATGCGGGGTATTTCTTGCTGGCATTCTTCTTCACGCCGGTGCTGGCGTCGATCCCGACGTGAGCGGTGGGGCCAGGCCGGTGATCCCGACGTATCAGAAAACTCACCACACACTTCTGAAAATGAATCTACAAGGACTTTTATGCCTCCAAATCTTCACTGGAAAGTCGAAATGGCCCATCTGCACATAAATATAGCTCACGCATTCTCGAATTTAACACTTAAATACCCCATCTAACTTTATCTAAATCCAGAGAAAGAAATAAACGAAGTGAAGATTTTCATTTCTATGAATTAAACATACCTAGATTAGAAACACCAGTGAAATAAGAAAATCTAGAGGCCAAAGCAACGAGAAAAGCTAGTTGCAGTAGCATCATCTAACTCTATATTTTAAGAGATTTTATCAAAAATTGAAATGGAGTTTGATTATCAGCGAACCCAGATGTCTGTCACTTTCTTTTGCCGCGTGGATCCGAAGAGAACTAAATACCGTCGAAGTTCTATTACTTATTTTTCTTATATTTGTAGCTTATGAGTTTTTTTTTCGTTTAAATGGAATTGAGAGTTTTAATAATAATAAAACTTTTAATAATAATAATAATAATAAACTTTTAATTTTAATTACATATTGTGGTAAGGTTATTTTAGTCTTTTTATTTATTACTATTTTTGTATAAAATATTTTGGGGTCAACTAATAATATTTTGGGGTGCGTATATATGTACCCTTTTAATAATTAGACCCATTGGATCCAATTCCTATATATATATATATATATATATATATATATATATATATATAATATCAAGCTAGAATTTTGAACTAGACAGACTTTGACATTTTTTAGATTGGTCAATGTTGTCTTGGAGAAAATAAATAAAAGATGTGAAGTTCTTTTAAAAATATTATTAAAATTTAATTAAAAAATAAAAAAAATCTAGAAAAATATTATAAAAAATCTCGAGTTATTTTTATGACACACACACACACACACACACACACACACACACATATATATGTGTGTGTGCGCGCTCGAAAGCGTAATAAATTTAATAAAAAACGGAAAAAGATTTATAAATCTTGAAATTGTCAAGAATTCAAGATTTTAAAATATCTTATTATAATATGTAAAGAATAATTGAACTTTTTTTGAAATCATTGAATTATTTAAATATTAACAAATTAAATGTAAAAGTAAAACACAGGGAGTTTTTTTTATAAATATTAAACTTTCTTTAAAACCCAAAAAACTAAATTTCAAAATTAGGAAATATTGAGAATTTGATTAAGTGGTTGAAAAACTTTTTTTTTTATAACAAAATAACTTACAAAAATAATTATAACCATTCTCATATAATTCTGAATCTTTAAGTGATTTTCTTTTTTCTTTTTTTTACTAAGTTTTAGATTTTTGGTTGAATTAACAGATATTTGCTAAACATGTTACCATGTTTTCTTTAATTAATATTTGAAAATATATTTTTAGTTATTCAATATTCGCATTTGAAAATTATCTTCATTAAAGAAAATTACATGTATTTGAATTTTAAGAAGATTCATGTTTTCTTAAATAATTTCAGATATTTCGGAAACATCATTTATTTCTTGGTTATTTGATACTGTCTTTGGTTATACAAAACATTTTTCATGGTTGTTTTTATTTGTATTAAAAAAATACGTATTTTATTTCATTTTTCAGATTTTACAAGATATTTTCCCAATTTTTTTTATTTATATTGAATAATTCTTTTTTGTACATATTTAAAAAAAATTGAATTTTATAAAATATTCTTCCAGATTTTTTTAATTCTACATTTGAAATTTAGTAATTTGCATATGTAAAATAATTCCAGATTTTAAAATATTTTTCCAATTTTAATTTTAGTTTAATAATTTAAATAACATTTAAAAAACTATTTTCACATAGCATGGGTTCCTCTTCAAACAAATAAGAATTGTTAAATCAAACTCTATTTTATTTTATTAAACAATTTTATTTATTTTTGTCACGACGGTATTGATTGATCTTAATAAAAGTCAAATTTTGTCTAACTCAAAAATTATTAAACTCTTTTAAAAAGGTTAAATAGGGATGGTGGCAAGATAATACCAATAATTATGAATGGTGATATTACCCTTTAATTTCTTTAAAATTTAACCCCAATGGTCGCCAATTTTTTTCATCAGAATTCTTCAAGATCAGGCTACAATTGCTAAGTTGGAAATATTTCAATATTTTTTTAGATTGGTCAATGATGAAGTGAAAAAAGAAATAAAAGATGTGAAATTATTTTAAAAATATTATGATATATAAATTAAAAAAAATAGATAAATATTATAAAAAAAATCTGGAATTTTATATATATATATATATGTGTGTGTGTGTGTGTGTGTGCACGCGCGCGCGTACAAGCGAGTAATAAAATTAAAAAAAGATTTTATAAATCTTGAAATTGTGAAAAACCAAAATCTGAAAATGACTTATTATCAATATGTAAAAAAAACCGAGATGGTATGACCTGATCTTGCCCGACCTTAAGAGATGCCAAGCCTTGAGACAGCTCCGACAAGGCAAGTTAGAGCGAGCCGAACCTTTGCTTTGCACTGTGAAGAGGAAATGGTCAGGAAAAGATAGATTGAGCTGAATTTATATAAACAGTTCCGGAAGGCTTGCCTGGCCTGATCTCAACTCCTTGATAAGGTTTTATTGTGATTAGGTCGGGAATGCGTAGAAGTTTGTGGCTAGACTCAAGGAGCTCTGGTCGTCCAAAAGAGATAACCTGTTCGGTTCATCTGAATAACTGTCCAAGAATCGGGAGCCTATTTCCGGGATCTCGGAAGGGCACCTTACTAACTTGGGTTATAAATATCTCAACCTAGAGAAGTAAAGGTATCACATTTTGTACACTCCTTTCTTGCTCTGCTTATAAAACGCTTAACTAACTTAAGCATTGGAGAGGATTCCACCAAAATTCATCCGGTGATCCTTTCTAACGTGTTTTGTGAACAGGTCAGGCAGTCAAGTAAGGAACAACCAGTTGGTCCTCAAGCCATTATTTTCCAAGCAAAACAATTGGCGTCGTCTGTGGGAATAGGCGTGACCGGGTTAAGACGTGAGGCAAGATCAATGGAAATGGACGGACTTAGACGAAATCTGATGGCGGAGTTGGGACGCCAAACTATGCCACACCAATGGTGGCTCCAGGTGCAACAGAGCCACCAACCACAACCTCCTCGAGGGACGTCTTCACACAGAGACGATAAGCTCGTGCATGATTCCTTTTAGCAGCAGATATCGGACCTCATCGGAAAAGCGGTGGCAAAAGCTGTGGTGAAAATATTTGTAGAAATCTCGCCTACTCATCCCAAAGCAGGTTAGCTGCCAGAAACATAAACGGCCAGAACTCCTCAACGCACGACCAGAGCCCCTACCCGTGAAGAAGAGGAGAGCTCTTTTGGCTCGGATACTAATACCTCGAGCAAGAGTAACCCGGATCTCACTGAGCAAATGCAGAAATTAAAAAAGGAGGTGAGGGAAGTCAAACAAGAAATAGCGGGTAACGTGGTAGGATAGATGAAGCACCCCATTTACAGAGAATGTCATGATGGACAACCTCCCAGCCTCTTACCGATCTCTTGGATTTGAATATAACGGAACGACAGATCCTTGGGATCACTTGTGCCGTTTTGAGAATGCAGCCACTCTGCATAAATTCTCAGATGCCGTTATGTGCCAGGTACTCCCTATGACTTTTACTAAATCAGCTCAGCTCTGGTTTTTCCAGTTACCACCCCGATCTATAAGCAACTTTGATGAATTTATCTCGGTGTTTCTACACCAGCTCACTAGCTAAAGGAAGTACATGAAAATGCTGTTGGAATTGTTCAGCCTAAAGTAAAAGGAAGGAGAAGGTCTACGAGGGTATATCAAGCATTTTACGGACGCTAAGCTGGAGGTACCATCAGCATCTGAAGAACTCTTGATTAATGCTCTGGCTCAAGGGCTAAGGAGGGGAGAATCCTTCCAGTCGTTGGTGGTTAAACTACCGCAGACGTTTGGTGAGCTTCTAGCACGAGCAGAAAAATACATCCATTTAGAAGAATCCTTGAGGCTGAAAGATGATGGAGATAGACGGAGAGAGCGAGTTGATAAAGATGAAAAGGCACAGGTTAAGAAGCCCAGAACTAGCCTGGGGGGAGGACGCCCCATTTTTGATCGATACACCCACTTGACTTCATCACAAGGCGAGATCCTTCAGGCTATTGAGAGACATCTCGACCTCAGGTGTCCAGAAAAATACGCCCAAAAGCCGAGAAGGGAAATATCTGATCGATTTTGTAGATAAAATAATGAATATGGTCATGATACGGACCAATGTACACACCTAAAAGACGAAATGGAGCGGATGGTGCAAGCAGGGCACCTTAAAGAGTTTGTGCATACCAGGAAGGAGGGATACAGATCTGACTCTTATAAGAGGAAGCGATATCAGGCGACTAGACATGAGTAAGAGGTCAGTCATAGTGAAAGGAGACGGGAGAACCAATCTTAGGTGATCTGAGGAGAGATTCAAATGATTACGGAAGGCGCCTTGGACACACAATCAAGGCGCGCGCAAAATAGTTATGTACGCATTGCGAAGGATCTCTCAAGGAGAACGCAAGAGGTAGGGCAATTAATCCTGAGCCCAAACATCTGCTTTGGTTCAGAGGATGAGGACGGAATTCTGGAACCTCATGGAGATGCTCTGGTAATAACAACTACGATTGCAAATTATAAAGTACGAAGAATCTTCATTGATACGGGTAGTTTTGCGGACATTTTATTTTATGACTGCTATAGAAAGCTAAATCTGGACTTAGAGTTGGAGGAGGTGGAAACCTCATTAGTAGGGTTCACCGGGGAGCTCTGCGACCATTGGGGGAAATAAATATATTAGTATCGTTGGGGGAAGACCCGTACAGAAAAACTAAGTCAGTAAGTTTCCTAGTTGTAGACGTGCCATCCTCTTATAATACCATGATGGGACGACCGTCTTTAAGTCAATTTCAAGCAGTAGTCTCTGTTTACCATATGAAAATGATATTCCCAGCTCAGGAGGGGCTTGGAGAAGTTAAGGGAGATCAGTATACATCGCGACGATCTTACGTGGAAACCATCAAGAGAGCCGAGGAGGAGAGAAAGACTAAGAGGGCCAGAACAGAAGATGTGATGCAGGAACCATCTCAGGCAGAGGAGAATTTAATGACGATGGAAGTGATCCCAGAAGATAGCAACATTGTTTTACGAGTAGGGATTACATTGAGCCTAGAAGTTTTGGTAGAATTGGTGGCCTTCCTGAGAAGCAATGTCGGCGTTTTTTCTTGGTCGCCTCAGGATCTTGTGGGCATTAATCCAAGGATAGATGATCATCACCTCAATATCCATCCTATAGCAAAGCCGATAAAGCAAAGGAAACAAAACCTCAGCCCAGAAAAGGAGGCAATAATTCTAGCTGAAGTGGAAAAGCTATTACAAGCAAAGCACATACAAGAGATACAGTTTTCGGAATTGCTCTCCAATGTCGTGCTAGTGCCAAAGATAGAGGAGGACTGGCGAATGTGCATTAATTCTAGGGATCTCAATCGTGCTAATCCTAAGGATTATTATCCATTGCCGAGGATAGATTAGCTCGTGGACTCCACCTTGGGTTGTGAGTTACTGAGTATAATGGATTCCTCTCAGGGATACCATCAGATCAGGTTGGATGAGGAGGACTAGAAGAGGGTTAGTTTCATAACCCCCAAAGGGACGTACTGTTATGTGATCATGCCCTTTGGATTGAAGAATTTGGGAGCCACATACCAGTGGCTGGTAAAAAAGATTTTAAAGCTCAGCTCGGGAGAAACATGGAAGTATACGTAGACGATATGCTAGTCAAGAGCGCTAAGGCAAACTCACATGTGGACGACCTGAGTGATAGGTCATCCAAGGGCAAAAGCTTCAAAAATGGTCTGATTGACCAAAAGGGTAGACACCCCAGATAAATCCGATTTCAAAGGCCTAATAGGCATAATTTACAGGTTTACAAGGCATAAATGAGGATAAGGAAAAATCTACAAATAGAAAAAACCATGAGGAGAATTTAGCATTAATTGATTCAAAAGATAACGCTAAGCTTAACCCCATGGGGTTAACATAAAACAAGAAAGACTAGGCACCAACCCTAGGCAAAATTATTCGGAGCAGGTACACGCAGGAAAAAGCTCGATCAAAAGTTTTAAGGATGGGACGATGAGACCCTCCTGTCTGCAGCTAAGGTTTAGCGAACACGCCACAGCTCTTGCTTGGCCTCATGAAGTCGAAGGCGATATTTGTCCACATGCTCTGCCTCCGATTGAGCCTCACTTACGGCAGTGGGTAAACGCCGCACTGATCTGAGAAGGTCGGCTCTCTCCTCTCGGAGTTGTCAACTCAACTGCCAAAGTTCGAGCCACTCACACTTGAAATGGCATTTCTTCCGTCTTTTTCTCTCCAGGATTTTACGTAATTGGGAAAACTTTTCACGAAGGTTAGCATTTTCTTATGAAATGAGGAAATTCTAATTGAAAAAAGAGAGGTTTTTTTTCTTAAGAATATATATCTCCTTCATCAAAGATTCAGAAGCCATAATGATAAATTAATGAAGCGGGGAAAGAAATTTATAAATAAAGTAAAAACACATAGTACAGAGGATAGTACTAGGGTTTCCTTGACTTAAGCAAACCCTAAATACAACAAGAAGACAAAATAAGTGAGTAAAAATAATGTCCAGTACAAAGCAACTATAGAAAAAAATCAACCAAAACAGACAACCAGCCTAGTGCTCAGCTCACCCCCTCTTGCTTAGCCACCCCGGAGACCTCCCCAAGGCTTTTTTCCCCAAAAGTGCTCTCAAATTGGGACCCGCCCTACAGCTTGCCCAAATCAGCAAAGGTCGGGGAGGAGGCTGTCGCTGGCAAAGCAAGGGTTATCGACTGATCTGGTAGGGGAGAAGTGCTCTGACCGGGAGCATGGAAAGCCTAGAATACGTGCCCGGCGAGCTCCAGAGCTCCGAGCTGGTTGAGATGATCCTCCTCCAAAATGAAAGTAAGGCCGGCGGGCTAAGTAGGATGTGCAAGAGGCACGTCGCGATCAAATGGGGTGGAGGGGTTCTCCTTGGACCGTTTCTCGTATGCGTCCAGACCAAAGTGATAATAATCCATGGCCTCTGGGACAAGGAGTTCCCAAAGCTCCCTGGAGTGGGAGAAGTCTCGCCTAGTTATCTCCCTAGTCGTTTGAACAAGCCTCAACCCCTCTTCTGAATTGAGGAACTCAGTTCGTCCCTCAGATCGGCCCTCGGTTCGGGCCTCTTTGACTCGTTGCTGCACCTCAGCTCGTGCTCTGTCTTCTCCTTCCTGAGTTCTCTTCAGTTCAGCTCGTATCTCCTTCATCTTAGCTCGCATCTCCTTCATCTCTGCATCCTTCTCTTTTCATAGGCCCACCAGCCTTTTCTCTCTCTCCTTCAGAGCTGTATGAGCCCGGGCAAGATCAGCGTTCATAAGGGAGCCCCGAGACTGAGCCACCAAGATAGTCGCTTTGACGTTAGCCCGGTATTCTGACAAAGCAACTAAAGGTAAAAAAAGAGAGGATAAATGGAGAGGAGGGAAGTTGGTTACCCTTGCTTTGTCCTGACAGAGAGATTCGATCAATACGGAATCCGACCTCTTCTCCATGGTGCGACGATCGGAGGAAGGGCACTGTCCTTGGATGAACTGAACTGCAACTTCACCGGACCAGTCAAGACCGACGTACTGAACAGATTAAGATTGGGGCTCGTCACCTCAGACCCCGAGATGGCAACCCCTTTGCCAAATCTAACAGGTTTTTGGGAAACGAGCATTTGCTCATCCCCCAAATCGGAGGGGACCGTGAGGTCAACATTTGGCCTTGCCGGCTCCTTTGGCAGGCTCTTTTTGGCAGAAGGAGTAGACTTCTTCTGACGCACCGCTATCATTTCTTTCATCGTGGTGTATGCAGGAGAGGATAAACGAGAGATGAATGATAACGAAAATATAAAAGTAATAATAAGTCTTCATTAAATACGAATACAGAGGTAAAAAGGGAAGAGATGAATAGCTCATTCAGTATACCGATCTCAGGAGCAAGAGGACTAGTCTCCTCAGTGGAGTTGAAGAAGGTCAGGACGGTATGGCTGAGGAGTCGAGATAGATGGAAAATGTATTTGTTAAGGGCGTGGATAGTCTTTTGTAAGGCAGGAGATCGTTCCCCATGGTCAGGTTGGCCTGAGCTGGAAGGGCATGGATAGATACTGGGGAGAAACCCCAGTCACCTGAGCAATGAACGAAAAAAAATTCTTCCTCCAGTCCCTATTGGAGGAGGGGTTACCGGTAAAAAATCGGATGCCGGCACGGGCGGACAAGTAAAAGAAACCAGAAGTTGAAAATTTTGCTTGAAATAAAGAGTAAAACAACTGGGTTGTAGGAATAAGCCTAGAGAATCTCGCCGCCAGGTGAAACCCTACGATTAGCCTAAAGGCGTTGGGTACAAATTGATGTATCAGAATTCGGTACATCCTAGACACAGACAGGATGAAGGGGTGAGGGGGAAGGCATAGCCCGACTTGGAATTGGTCGGCGAAAAAAGTTAGGTGATCAGACGGTGGCCGGGACGCCCTTTCACCGGCGTTAGGACTCGCTAGAGAATATTCGCCGGATATCTGGAATTTCACTCTCAAGTCCTCTAAGGACCTGTCGCTAATGGCGGAAATAAATATTGTCAGGGCCTCTGCCCTGGAAGGGGGAACTTCGTTCCTCATATGAAGTTATAAGGATAATGTCGCAGAGGAAGACGTTGACAGATGGAGCGAGGAAGAAGAAGACATAATTAAGAGTCTGTAGGGAGATAGAGAGTACCCGGTTTGAGGTGAGAGGAAAAAACTCTGATCGGAGAAGAAAACAGAGAATAAGCTCTTGATGGAGAAGAGTGCAAGACAGCAAAGGGGAACTAATGAACCACGGATATGGGGAAATATGTGTTTCGAAAAGGATTTTTTGAGAAAAGAGGATTTGGCGAGATATGCGCATTTAATGCGTGTCAGTGAACAGTGTACGAAGAGACGTGATGGGAATACTAATCGATTGGGTTGAAACCGAGGCGTCACAGCTCACCCCAACCATTCAGGAGGGTTTAACCCTATATAGTTGCAATAATATTGAACCGAAAATGAAAGCATACAAACTTACGTTGAGTTGATTGGTGGAGAAGCAGTTTTGAGGAGAGAGAAGAGTCCAAACTTGTACGGACGGTGAGGAGAAGCATATAAAATTACCATGCCTATTTGTTAAATAACAAAATAGAAAAAAATCCAAAAAATAGTAAAAAATAGAAACAAAACCCAAAAAATCACGACCGGGACGGGGAGGGGTGCGCCTAAGCGTCCCGGAAATAAATCCTATTTTGTATTATTTTTTTTCTATTTTTTACGATTTTAATTTTTTTTAATTTCTTTAAAAAAATTAATTAAATTTCCGAGGGAATACAATTTCCCTCGGAATAATTCCGAGAGAAACCGTTATCCCTCGAAATAATTCTGAGGGAAATTATAGTCCCTCGGAAATCTAATTAATTTTTTTAAAAAAATAATAAATAAAACCGAGGGAATCAAATATCCCTCGGTTTTCCGAGGGACTACTTCCCTCGAAAAACCACCCGTCGGTCATCCCTCGGTTTTTCGTTCGGTAAATATGGCGGGAACATTTGGCGCCCTGAATTTCGAGGGATTTTCCGAGGGAACGTAAGTCCCTCGGAAAAAACCGAGGGATTTTTATTTCCCTCGGTGTTCCCTCGAAAAATTTCGAGAGAATTCCGTTCCCTCGAAAAATCCCTCGAAAATTTGCTGTTTTTTTGTAGTGTTTCCTTACTTGTTTTGTGAACAGGTCAGGCAGTCAAGTAATGGAATGGTCCTCAAGCCATTATTTTTCCAGGCGAAACATGAGATTTTTTAAAATCATTAAATTATTTAAATATTAAAAAATTAAACTTTCTCAAAAAACTAAAAAACTAAATTTTAAATTACAAAACATTGAAAATTTGATTAAGTGGTTATGAAAAACCTATTTTCTCAACAAAATAACTTAAAAAATAATTATAACCATTGTAATATAATTTTGAGTCTTTAAGTGATCTTTTTTTTTACTAACTTCATTTTTTTGGTTGAATTAACATATTTTTGTTAAACATGTACCTATGTTTTCTTTAATTTATATTTGAAAATATATTTTTAGCTATTCAATATTCATATTTGAGATTTATTTAAAAAACTCGCATGTATTTGGATTTTAAGAAGATTCATATTTTCGTAAATAATTTCAAATATTTTTAAAACAACATTTATTTCTTGGTTATTTCAAATGGTTTTAATAACACTTTCTATTTTAAACTACTCTCACGTTGCTAAGCAAATTTTATTTTACTTTACTGAACTCTTTTATTTATTTTTGTCACTTCAATATTGTCCGATCTCAATAAAAGTCAAAATATGTCTAACTCAACCATTGTAGTCGGATGTTGAAAATTCCGGCCAAAAATAAAAATAAAAAATCCCAACAATCATTAGGACTAAATTGCGTAAAATTATAAAATCCCACCATACATTATTACTAATATTATTTTACTACCACCCCTACCATGTTGGAGATAATTTGCAATTTAGCCTTCTGAAAATATCATGGACTTTTAATCATATGAGATTCATGGGTATGGCTCCGTACTTAGGAATTCCATTGATATATATACTTGTTTGCTTCCTTAAAAGAAAAAATGAAAAAAAAAAAAAAAAAAAACCAGAGAAAAAGAGAGTTTATATGGGGACATGGGTAAAATGGAAGGAAGGACAGAATAATGGAGGAGGATTGCATGCGTCCACAGATAAACTTTGTATGCTTTAGCCGGCACCATCATATCATGCCCTTTCATTTCATTTTTAATTATCCAACCTCCTGTAGATATAGCCTCAATATCTACTTCTCATTACATTTTCTCAAAAGTATCGACAAAATTCTGCAACATTCCATTTGTCCGAAGAAAATATGATAGGTTTAATCATGCTCCCATTAAATGTACTTAGGGTTACATACCTACTACTGTCCAGGTCTACGAAAATTTCAAGGTTTTCTGACAACGAAATATCATAATAATTCTAGTGATCCTTGATGGGGTTCTGTAATTCAAAACCATACAATATGCAAATACTTCAGAGCATGAATAAACGTGATTATGTGATAAATTAAATATTTAGTATTTATCGAGAGGAGAGAGTAACGTGAAATTCTAAACATTGCTATTCATAATATCTACAATTAATTTAAATTTATTTTTCAATTTATTATTTCTCTCTTTTTTAAAAAAATAAAAAGAATAAATTGTTATGTATATAACATTTATATTGATATATTGAAAAATATTTTATAAATGTCAATGTATTTTATCACATAAATTTAATTAACACTATTTCATTGAAAATGCTCTAAACGGTTTTGCCACTAGGTCAACAATGAAGCTAAGTTTTCTTTATCAAATAAAACAATTACTTTTCGAATATTACTATTTATTAGTATTTGTATTGTTTTTAGAAAATAATATTTTCAATACAATAATGTTATAAAAAATGTGACACGTAACATAAAAATGATTATGTGATGTATCAAATGCTTAACATTATTAAAATTAATATCAAGTTCCAAACATTGTTATTCACAATATCTGCAATTAG